>OY998178.1:201478693-201658693 GCA_963921935.1 Galeruca laticollis
CCCACGGAAGTGTATCTAAAGAATTATGAAGTAATTTTCTTTTATCATTGTGAGGACTCAACGCGATTTTGGTTTGTTCAACACTATACACATTATGGACAAAGGAACGTATCGTATTTTGAGTAATTGTCATCTGTTTCCAATTTTTCATACAATCGACATAATCATCAAAAGTTATTTTTTACTACACATTTTTTAATACTCTTTAACGACTTTACTCCCACACTGAACTTTGTAACCGTACATTTTGGACCAACGAAATGTGTGATGATTTGTTCATTACGCATAATACTTTTTATTAACTCTAGGTATATTGTATGGATTATTAGTGTAGTAGTCTTATGTATCAAATTTGTCAATTTTTGTGTCAATTAAATATTTATATGCATCGTTACAAGTAAGTTGGTGAGCAAAACTGTTAGTGTCTGTGTACAATAGCTCACAATTGACTACTCCCATTGTTGGAAGCATAAAATTATAGTGAAAGTCGTACATTCCAATTTTGGAAATATCGAAAATTGCCATATTCATATACATTGGTTTATTGAAAATGGAGATTTTTTAATTTTCCTTAGAGTCGGATCATCATTGAAAATTGTTCTATTGTGATAACGCGGACTATAAATGAGATTTTTAGCACCATAACGTCCATCATGGGAAGATACAAATTCTATGATTGCATATACATTCCTTACATTTTATGTAACACACAGCAGGTGAAATCTTTTTGACCCTCCGAGAATGTCATTGTTATTTTTCATATAAAATCTTACCTGCCCGTCGACCGTAAATTCTCTCTCCTATACAGACAAATCACAATATTTGAATAAAATTTTGTGAGTTCCATTACTAAAATTGTTAGTTTTATAATCATGTTGTCGAAAGTGTTGTCACATTTCGGTATAATAATCCGTGCCTGAAGAGCGTAGTCTTACTGGGACTTGGGTAAAGCATATAACAGTTTAATTTTAAGAATTTACAAATACAGAAAATCATATAACTATATTAAATGAATATACAAATAACGTGATTAAATTATAAATAGCTATAATGTCTATGAAAATTATCAATATCGCCATCAGTATCATACGTCCCTCTAAATATTTGGGGTGATTCATAATGAAATTCGGCAATACAAGATTCCTGATATTTAGTTTCAAAGAGTACTGTTTGATACCAAAAATGTCGAACGTATAACGGTGATGCATGTCTGGTGCCTCTGTGGTGTATGTGTGCTAACCCTGTGATGTGTGTCTGCTGTCCCTCTGCTTGAGTTGTAAAGTTGGTTCTTCTTTCACCACATCTATGATAAAAATGACATTCAGTGTATGACAAAGTTGTGAAATCATTGCTTCAAGATTTTTCTATTAGCGTAGCATTCTTTTTGAAGAACAGCTTAATTATATTAAATCAGTTGGGTGCAAGCCGGATGTCTTAGATGTCCTCTTCTATCACGATGGATATCCGTTAATGCCAGTATCTGTAAATATGTTGCTCTTTTGTTGGTTACCAATATCGCCATCAGTATCATACGCCCCTCTAAATATTTTGGGTGATTCATAATGAAATTCGGAAATACAAGATTCCTGATATTCTGTTTCAAAGAGTACTGTTTGATACCAAAAATGTCAAACGTATAACGGTGATGCATGTCTGGTGCCTCTGTGGTGTATGTGTGCTAACCCTGTGATGTGTGTCTGCTGTTCCTCTGCTTGAGTTGTAAAGTTGGTTCTTCTTTCACCACATCTATGATAAAAATCACATTCAGTGTATGACAAAGTTGTGAAATCATTGCTTCAAGATTTTTCTATTAGCGTAGCATTCTTTTTTGAAGAACAGCTTAATAATATTAATTTAGTTGGGTGCAAGCCTGATGTCTTAGATGTCCTCTTCTATCACGATGGATATCCGTTAATGCCAGTATCTGTAAATATGTTGCTCTTTTGTGGGTTACCAAAATATCGCCATCAGTATCATACGCCCCTCTAAATATTTTGGGTGATTCATAATGAAATTCGGAAATACAAGATTCCTGATATTTTGTTTCAAAGAGTACTGTTTGATACCAAAAATGTCAAACGTATAACGGTGGTGCATGTCTGGTGCCTCTGTGATGTGTGTCTGCTGTCCCTCTGCTTGAGTTGTAAAGTTGGCTCTTGTTTCACCGCAACTATAATAAAAATGACATTCAGTGCATGACAAAGTTGTGAAATCATTGCTTCATTTTGTTGTTTTCTTGGAAAATAATTCATATAAACCGAGTGTCGCAGTAAATTTGTTAGTACTAGCACTGTCAAACAGACTTCTGATGTGAGTCTGGGGTGTGTTTGTTATCCATTCTGTTACCCCTCTGCTATCTATCTGATAGATTTCTGATGTGTGTTATCCGTTTAATAATATAATGAGTCACATCATATTTAACTATAGTGTAGTCGTACGAGCAACAAATCTCAAGCATGCAAACGCTTTGAGTGTCCTCTGTTGTCGAATAAAGTGGATTTGCTGTCATTGTCGTTGTCGTTCTAGTAACATCCTGTATGTGGAAATAATCTACCAATGCGGTTTGTTCGATGAAAATTTGAGCAATAATAGCAGAGATTCATTGTAACGTCCTTATCTTTATATACCCTGTGGCATCTTTTATGAAAAAATTCGGTATTTTTATGACTACACCCTGTATAAAATCGCATCTTTTTATGACTACACTCTGTATATATGAACATCACATCTTTTTGACTACACCTGTATATAAAGAAAAATGGTATGTTTTATGACCACACCCTGTATAAAAAATGTGGTATCTGTATGTACGATGATGGTTTCTCAGTATCATATTCAGACATATATTTGTTATAATTTACGTAGACATCCCGCTCAAAATACTACTAAACTGTGTGAGTCATTAACTTTTATATCTACATATTTCTACAGTCTTAATAATTACAAACACCCCATGTATATATCAATTTTAATCATAACATGCCTCGTATATTTTACGTAGATATTCCCCGCAGAATAATAATAGGGATGCAAATATCTTTTAACACCCTGTATTGAAAAAATATTCGTATACTGTAATGAACCTAATTTATGTATCATACAGCGGACTATTTAATATAGAAACATTAATAATCTTTATGGTCTAAGCTCAACGTCTTGTCGGCTTCTCAAATCAACCACTATACAGAATATTGTCATTCAAATATTTCAATGCGTTCCCTACCTGTATCCCAATGAAAGAATGCAGTTGGATTTTACCAAGAATGATTACAATGGGGCATATTTCAACTATACTGAATTTTATCCTAGCTATATGAATTCGACACAGAAGCGTCCTCTGTTGGATTATTCCTCATTCAAGAAGCGTGCATTGTTTGTTATCGATTGCTCGAAGCAAGAAGAAAGCATGAAGGCACTTTATTGCATCATAATACACGATTGTGTAATGGAGTATTTCCCTCTCACCGAAATTGTCAAGAATTTAAACTAGAATGTTCTGCTGTTATACATAACGATTTAAATTTACGTTCAACAATTTTCAATAGAATTTTAATTATTAAAACAAATATGGATGCTAATATTATACATGATAATGAAAAAGTTCATACGTTAAGATCGCGTTGAAATCCGATAATATATGAGACACCTCGGTGTACAGCTTTTAGTGCGTGTGTAGAGGACAAATGGCATCTTTTATGATCACACCCTGTATAAAAAATGCAGTATCTTTATGACTATACTCTGTGTAAAATCACATCTTTTATGACTAAACCTGTATATAAAGAAAATGCGCAAGGATGCTTTGTATATTATTGTGATAAAAATGCACTTTTACACTCTTTTGTTGATCGAAGCCATCGCTTTTCATTCTGAAATTTAGAAGTCCCAATCAAAATCCTTGAGATTGTCACTAAAAATAATATGTGATTTTTCTATGATTACCTACTTATGAAGGATTCTGAATATACTCAACTGCTTGACGCATTGTTTTTGATTCACATGTTCTAGCGACTAAAATGATATTAGTACAAGGGAGTATTGAGGAAAATTACATCGTGTTGTGAAATCAGACTCTCTGTATCTTATACAGTTAGATTTCAAAACTAAAATATATTGGAACCCTTATGGCGGAGATGTAACGGTGTAGGCTGGTAACGATGAGGTCGTGGTCTCGAATATCACTCGGGGCAAAAATTTTTACGTCATGCACAAATTTACAGGATAAAAAATGGACGACAGAAAAAAGAAATGCGCCATCTAGCGAAATCGAATGGCCGACTAAAAAATGGCCGACAGAAAAAAGAAATCTGTAAAAATGCGAAATCGATAAAAAATGGACGACAGCGCCAACGACAGCAGCGCCACCGTCGCCTAGCGGACCTTTTTCGAAGTAGTGGCTCAGAACTCTTATAGCTACACTACTAACTGTATTACTTCTCCACCCAACCTATCTAATATGCCAGAAAAGTATTGGTTTATACCTTAAATGAACTGTTTTAAAGATTAAAACTAACTTTTCCGCATCTGTGAGATGCCCTGCACTATATTCTAAAATAGAATTGTCACTTATATACACTTGGGGTGATGACTCGTTCTAACAAACCGAAATAACCAAAAATGTAGTATATCTGGATTTATAGGACTCGCTGTACTCGTTCTAGTCAGCTGAAAATCAATAGGGTACATCTGTGAGACCATGAGATATATACAATTAAAAAATTGGTCACATGTATACATCCCGGAGGCTGTATCGTGCTAACAACCCGAAATTTTCTTCAAAAGGGACCAAAAACGTGACACTTAAGGTACATTAGCACCTGTTGTACTAGATCTGGGGATCTAAAAATCAATAAGGTTCATCCATAGGACGCTCTGAACAATAATCAATCGTAAAATTGGTCACTTGTGTACACCCTGGAGGGTTTATCGTGCTAAAAAACTGAAAAGTCTCCAAAAATGACAAAAATGACGTACTTAAAGTACTCTAGCACCTGTTTTTCTAGCTCTGGTGAGCTGAAGATCGATACGGTTCATCCGTGAGACGTCCTGAATAATATTCAATCATAAAATTGGTGTCTTGTTGGACTCTGGAGGCTGTATCTTGCTAACAAACTGAAATTTCTCAAAAAATTACAAAAATGTCGTAATGCAAGTACTATATCACCCGGCTCTGGTGAGCTGAAAATCAATAGGTTTCATCTGTGGGATGTTCTGAACAATATTCGTTGCACTCCGGAGGCTGTATCGTGCTAACAAGACATGTAACGAAAAGTGGCCGACGACGACGGCGTAAAGGGATTTTTTTTCTAAAAACAGTTTTTTCGTGTTGTTCTGGATGGAAAACGTAAGAATAACTTATGAAAAAATTGCAACTTTCTTTGGGTTAAATTAATACTTCTCTCGCATATTAGATAGGTTGGGCGGAAAAGTAGAAGTTGAAATTTGAAAAAAGTTTTTCCACGTTTTTCATCAAGGGAAACACGAGAAAACGGTTTTTAGAAAATAAATCCTGTGTGTACCTATGTCGTCGTCGTCGGCCACTTTACGTTACATGTCTTGTTAGCACGATACAGCCTCCGAAGTGCAATAAGTAACCAATTTTATTATTGAATATCGTTCAGGACATCTCACAGATGAGCCTATCGATCTTCAGCTCACCAGAGCAAGTAGAATAGGTGCTATAGTACTTTAAGTACGACATTTTTGTCATTTTTGGAGAAATTTCAGTTTGTTAGCACGATACAGCCTCCGGAGTATATACAAGTTACCAATTTTATGACTGGATATAATTTAGGGCGTCTCAAAGATGAACCCTATTGATTTTAAACTCAATAAATCCAGTACAACGAGTGCTATGGTACTTGGAGTACCAAATTTTTATCATTTTTGGAGAATTTTCAGTTTGTTAACATGATTCAGCCTCCAGAGTGTACACAAATGACCAATTTTATGATTGAATATTATTCGAGGCGCCTTATTGATGAACCAAGTAAATGATTTTTAGCTCACCAGAGCTAGTATAACGGGTGCTATGGTACCTGAAGTGCCACATTTTTTATCCTTTTTCGAGAAATTTTGGGTTGTTAGCACGATACAGCCTCCGGAGAGTATACAAGTGAACAATTTTATAATTAGATATTTTTCAAGGTATCTCACATATGTACCCTATTGATATTCAGCTAACTAGAGCGAGTACAGCGGGTCCTATAAATCCAGATATACTACACTTTTGGTTATTTTTGTAGAAATTTCGGAATGTTAGCAAATTACCTCCCTCGAAGTGTATACAGGTGACAATTTTATGATAGATTATTGTTCGTGGCACTTCACAGAAGCGTTTATCATTTAAACCGTTTATTTAGTATTTGTTTTTCTGTCTACATGCCAAGACTAATATTGATTGCATAAAAAATGGCAAAGTTATCGATCTTATTGTCGATTCACCGACCGCTTAAAATATTGAAATGCATTATTCATAAATAATGAAACTGAATTCTGAATATTTTCTACGAATTTTTTTATAGCTTGAGCGGTGCATCGATGAACTTCTTCCGCCGGGGATTGTCGATAAATAATGATAAACAGTAATAATGATACATGTCTTTATTAACTGACAATTTTCAAGAGAATACAAAAATATCGATAGCATAAGATAACACTTATTAGTTTTCCGCCCAACCTATCTAATATGCGAGAAAAGTATTGGTTTACTCCAAAAAAATGTTTGAGTTATTCATACGTTTTCCATCTAGAACAACACGAGAAAACGGTTTTTAGAAAAAAATCCTGTGTATATGTCGTCGTCGTTGTCGTCGGCCACTTTTGGTTACATCTCTTGTTAGCACGATACAGCCTCCAGAGTGCAATAAGTCACCAATTTTATGATTGATTATTGTTCCGGATATCTCACGGATGAACTTTATTGAGTTTCAGCTGACCAGAGCTAGTACAACGGGTGCTATGGTACTTGAAGTACGACATTTTTGTAATTTTTTTGGGAAATTTTAGTATGTTAGCACGATACAGCCTCCGGAGTGCAACAACCTACCAATTTTATGAGCGAATATTATTTAGGATATCTCACAGATGAGCTCTATTGATTTTGAGCTCACCAGAGTCCGTACATCAGGTGCTATAGTACGGTATCCGCCAAAATAAACAGTACCGAAAAAGAGAGTACCGTGGAGTTGTTTATGTAATATGGATTTGTCATATTTGACTTAATTGTCATTAGTTGATATATTAATAGTACGCTGCAGTTAAATTTGATTTAAAAATGGTTCTGACAACGAAAGACAAAGTTTTTTTGGTAGAGCATTATTTTCGTTCATACGGAAAAGGTCGTAATGGTGGTCCAAGCTTAGAACAGGTGTAAATAAATCATCAACAAAAATTTAATAAAGCAGCTCCTAGTAAAAGTGTGATGTTAGCTGTTGTTGAAAAATTTCGTCGCACTGGTAGTGTATTGTGTCAACGTAAAGGTTCTTCAGGTCGTCGAAAAACAGTATGCACTAACGAAAATGTAGGACGTGTTTTTAACCAAGTTGTGCAATCACCTCAAAGAAGTCTTGTAAGAGCTGCATGTAAACTCAACATTAGTGAAACGTCTTTACGTCGCATGTTCAAATCAATTGGTGGTTATCGATACCGTATTCAAGTTGAACAACGACTAAATGCTGCGGACAAACGTGCAAGAGAAATTTACTGTGGTCGCATGTTGAGTTTAATTTACGAAGATCCCGAATTTTTGAAAAATATATGGTTTTCAGACGAGAGTCACGTTCATCTTAGCGGCTATATCAATCGACAAACAACCAGATTCCTTGGATTTGAACGTCCTGATGTCATTGTAGAGAAACCACTCCAGAATCTTCGAGTTACCGTTTGGTGCGCGGTATCTGGTCATGGAATGATTGGTCCTTATTTCGTTGAAGATGATAATCAGAATCCACTTACTGTCAACCAAGAGCGTTATAGAGAGAAAATTATTATACCTTTTGTGAGAGATCTAAATAACTTTTGCCGTGCACGAAATCTACAGTTTCGCACACAATGGTTCCAACAAGATGGTGCAACGAGCCATACAGCTGTGCGCATCTTAGACTTACTCCGTCAGCATTTCGATAATAGAATAATTTCTCGGGGAACAGACTTCGAATATCCTTCTCATTCACCTTATCTGACGCCACCTGACGCATACATTTGGGGCATAATGAAGGACAAAATATTTCACTCGGAAAATCCGCCGGCGAATATTGCCGAACTACGGGAAAGAATACAAAATATTTTTCGGCAGTTACATCAACCACTTTTTATAAATATGTTTATTGACTCACAAAATCGATATGAAGCTAATGGTGAACATTTTGAACACTCACATTACAGAAATTAAAAATTAACTCATATTTTTATTTTCGGTACTGTTTATTTTGGCGGATACTGTACTTTAAGTATGACATTTTTGAGAAATTTCAGTTTGTTAGCACGTTATAGCCTCCGGAGTATATACAAGTGACCAATTTTATAATTGGATATAAATCAGAGCATCTTAAATATGAACCCTATTGATATTGAGCATGCTTAAGCCAGTACAACGAGTGCTATGGTACTTGAAGTACCTAATTTTTGTTGGAGAATTTTCAGTTTGTTAGTACGATACCACCTCCAGAGTGTATACAAGTGATCAATTTTGTTAAGATTGGATATTGTTCAGGGCATCTTATAGATGAACCTGAAGTGCCACATTTTTGGTCCTTTTTGGTGAAATTTCGGGTTGTTAGCACGATACAGCGGGTGTATACTAGTGACCAATTTTATAATTGGATATTTTTCAAGGTGTCTCGCAGATGTACTCTATTATCCAGATATACTACATTTTTTTTTATTTTGGGAGAAATTTCGGTTTCTTAGAACGATACATCCCCCGAAGTATATACAAGTAACAATTTTTTATGGAATATTATTCAGGGTCTCTCACATATGCGGAAAAGTTAGTTATATTCCTTAAAACCGTTTATAGTAATAATATATTAATATTGTGAAATAACTATCGTGATAATTGGTTAAAAGGCGCAACATCAGCAGAGCTACTCTTCGTCAAGAGCCCAATATTTCTATATTAATTAGTGTAAACGGTTACACATTGAAAAAGAAAACAAAAAATGACGTAACCCAAAAAAATTATTTCATACTCATGATAAGGTGTGATACTTAAGTACTATTGTGTAAATGCACAAACATTTTATTCCTAAATGTGTTCATATTCAATGTTTCCATGTCCTTGTTTAAAGCATTATAAGTATTTATCAAATGAAGTCGAAAACACTTCTTAAACATGACCGTTCTGTGTAGAGGTATAATAGTTATAATGTCTTTCTGTCTATTTTATTTTGTGGCAGAGTTCGGATATGCCCATTTATTCATAAAATTTTTATTTGTATTACTCCTATATGTAGTGTTTGGGGAATTTTTCTCAGAAATTTCAAATGGCAAGGGGCCTACTGTAATCGGCTTAATACGATTACACCTATTTACAGATTATTCGATTATTGAGAGGGATTTTCCAAACAACCCAGTTTTCTTAGAAACATTATCGGGAATATTATTTTAAAAGAAAGTAGGTACATTAAATCAGTACTTAGTATTAGTTCTTTGAGTAAAGTTGTATGAAGTTGTATGGTTGTCATAATATTGTAAACAGTTGGAATATATTTAAAACATTTGTTGAATGTTAATTGTGCAAGTACCAAACAATGTCGATAAGCCAAGGACCATCTAAACGACCAAAAACAGGTCCATTATCTTTAAATGAAAAAACTCTGATATTGAATTGTTATATATCATTGAAAAACAAGGATCCAAGTGCAAGTGTTGATGCTATTGTGGAATTAACGGCTGCTATGTTGTGTGTTGCTAAATCAACAATTTATAGATTACTAAAAGAAAGCAAGAATGGAACTCTTCAACCCCCTAAAACTCCTTCAGGCCGAAAACCAATTGAGATCGATGAGTCATTAAAACAAAGACTAAGGCGTAAAGTCCATGGATTTAACTTATGAAAGGAAATTCCAACACTTGACAAAATTATGACATCAGTGCAAGAAGATACGGACTATCCAAAATTCTCCAGAATGACATTATGCAAACTTTTGAAAGATGTGGGTTTCAGATATACAAAACATAATAGAAAATCTCTCTTGATAGATAAACCGGAAATCGTTTTTTGGAGAAGAGACTATTTAAGAAGCATTCGACATGCCAGAGAACAAAATTTGAAAATCTTCTACTTAGACGAAACATGGATAAATGCTGGATATACAGTTTCCAAATCTTGGCAAGATGAAAACATTAAAAGCGGAAGGCAGGCATTCGTGGAAGGTTTGTCGTTAGGTTTGCAGCCACCATCTGGAAAAGGAAAAAGACTTATCATTGTCCATGTTGGAAGTTCTGAAGGTTTTGTTGATGGTGGATTATTAACTTTTATTTCAAAACGCACGGGGGACTATCACGAAGATATGAATGGGGATGTCTTCGAGGAATGGTTTGTTCAAATGTTGGATCTGATTCCAAAAGGGACTGTTATTGTTATGGACAACGCAAGTTACCATTCACGGTTACGAGAAGCATTACCCACAAGTCGTTGGCGTAAAGCAGAGCTTTTGGAGTGGCTTATTTCGAAAAATATTAAGTTTCCAAAAGATCCACTAAGGAAAGAACTTTACAGAATTGCAAAAAAGTACAAGAATAAATACAAAACCTACATTGTAGAAGAAATGACTTCTTCTCGTGGTATATCAGTTCTTCGACTTCTCCCTTATCATTGTGAACTTAATCTCATAGAATTAATATGGGCTCAGGTAAAGGGGGAAGTTGGAAAAAAAACTACTACTTTTAAAATAAACGATGTTGTGAAATTGTTTGAGAGTGCTGTAAGTCATGTGAGTAAGGAAAATTGGACAAACTGTATCGAGCATGTTATCAAAGTAGAGGCAAATATGTGGAAAATTGACAATATTTGTGATGATTTAATCGACCCTATTATTATTAATGTCAACAACGATTCTTCCTCTTCCGAGTCGGATATAGAATAAAATGTAAGTAATAAATGTATTCCAATAATTATTTCTTTTCATTTTTTATTATATTATAATTTAAAACGTATTTTTTTCCCAAAATACACACCACTGCATTGCGTTATTGCTTATCTGCTAATCCTTTAACAATGAATAAACCCTAAACTTTGCTACAACTGAAATAAATACGGGGTCGATCTACCTGGTTTTTAGATTTACGGAAGAAATGTAATTTAAAGTAAGAGATTTATCAAAAATTTCATGGTGCTCCCTGTAAAGGTTTTGCATACTTATTTAGGGTTTATTACTCCTCGTACTTTTTGTACATACTGTAGTATTGATATTGTGAACGTCGGATCTACATCTAATTTTATTTGAAAGGTACGGGGTACGCCTGTGAATATAACTTTATGTAAGAGGCATAGTGAATGTAATTTACTTCTGCTAGGCATAGACAACCAATAATTACGAGTTTCTGATCCCAAATATAAATCGTAGAAACGAGTTTTGAAGCTTCTGTAATAAATTTTTATCCACAACTATTAAACAACAGTCGTATACGTAATCACAATGATTTGCATGAGACAGTACTATAGCGTCGCAAATATTTCTTTTTAACTCAACGCTCATAGTATTTCTGTTTGGGTACAGACTTTTTAGATTAGCGTAAGCTTTTTGCAAAATGTAACTAAAATGATATGAAAATCTTAACTCCCAAATTTTTGCTTTTATCAGCAACAACTAACTTATCGTTACCTATGCTAATGGTAAGATCACTATGGACGTTCGACTTAGACGTATTTATTATTAAGTCATGGTTGTTTGACTCTTGCATCTTACAAGAGAGTTCTGTATTTATTAATTCCTCTGACTGTTCTAGTTCGTCTATATGAAAAAAGTAATACACTTGCGCTTCGTCGGCATACATATTTCAATTTAATCGGTTTAGAACGGTAGACATGTTGCTAGTATACATAGAATAAAGTACCGGACGAAGAATTGTTCCTTGAGGGACTCCTCTATTGATGCATCCCTTAATAGAAACTGGACCATTATATATTTCTTGTTTCAATCGGTTGTTAAAATAATTATGAAAGGGTTCTATAGCTAAATTAGTTAGGCCTAAATAATGGAGTATATCGAAGAACATTTTGTGGTTTAGGGTATCAAAGGCTTTACTGTAATCGAGTAAAATTAGAGCCCCACTCTTCTTTCTGTTTAACTCAGTAATAATCGTCGGTAACATTTAACAGAGCAGTACCACAGCTAAAGCCTGCTCTTAACCCTGCTGACTGTACTTCTGGAATTAGTAAATAATTATTTAGATGGGTCTTAAATTGTGTTTCGACTGTTCTTTCTAATATTTTAGACATAGTTGGGAGCACAATGATGGGCTGTAGCCAATTTAAGTTTTAAGAAGAGTTTACTTTAGGTGATACAAAGCCTTCCTTCCAGCAGTTTGGAATTGTCGAGATGATAAGACTAAAGATTATTATTAGGTGCGGTATATATGGTATTATTCGGGTACATTAAAATGTAATGAGTGTCAAGTTAATGCCATCTAGTCCCGTGGCCTTCTTTCTTATATTTGTTAACTCGTGCTCTGATACTACATTGAATTTAAATTTTTCTTAATTAAAATTAGTTTTCAGATTATTATCATAAAAATAAAATGTTTCTTCATGCGACTTTTTAATGCGACTGTTTATATTAAGAAAATAATTATTTATTGAGTTTATTTATATAATAATAGTTATTTATTGAATATGTTTGTTCGATTTGTTGTTGGGAAAATACTATCATCTTTTTAAATCCTTCATTTGTTTCCGCGATCAGCAGATTTTAGTGCATTTTCTAAGTACGCTTTTTTCTGAGTTATTAGCTAGAGTAGTGTAATTAGGGAGTTGTTTATAGTATTTCCAATGATCTATATTATTGAGGGCTGTAACTGATCCTGTCTCTTTTTCTTTTAGACTCATCTGATTGTTGATCTCCTATAGTGTATGTAGGCCCTGTTATTGAATTGTCTTTCCCTTTGTTTGCGATTGGAAATAAAGGTGGTGTTTTTGGCGAGTTCTATAAACCAGTCCTGGTAATTGCAAGCCAAAAAAGATAGTGTGAATCGACAATAATATCAAGTTATTGGAAGAATGTACAATTCATTATTTTGCCTAATTTTATTTGAAGATATTCATTCTCATCTCAGTGAAATCCGTTGTTTTTGGTTTTGTTTCAGAGCTATCCAACACTGGGAGGAAATTGAGTCATTACCTTCTCGCTTTGCCTAATATACAATTTATCTGTTCTAAGTTTACGTAAGCATTTTCCCTTTCACTTCTTCTTTCTCTCTTCCCCAACCTCATTAATAGTTTTGTACTCCTTAAACAGATTATAAAGAAGCATTTTTCTTATACTCAATCATTTCATCTCTCAATTTATGATTATCATTCAATTAAACATTGAAAATAGGACATTGGGTATATAGCCAATTAATTTAACGTACTAAGAACGTCCTTGAAATATATCTCTTGGTGTATTATGTATGAAGTAGGGAGTTAACGAGCAAGTGTACTTGTAATATGCAAGAGATTTATTAACTGGAATGCAAGTTAGGCGCCCTCGCAACCGTCCTATCGCTTGTGCTATCTAAATGAGAAGCAATTAACACTCCTAACTAGGAGGTTTTTATTTTTCATTTTTTTTCTCAACATACCGGACGCTTCATCATTCATGGCTGCAATTAGGAAGGAATATTGCAGTTACTGGATTCGATTTAAACAATCAATATATATTATGGATTTAATAATGGTGGGTGGAAGAGGGTAGGTTAAGAATCTTTTATTTGAAACCTATTACTGTGTCTATGAACTACCAGCAATCGGTCGTAGAAGCATAAAATATATATCATTCAACCGAATTTGTTGTATTACCTTCAAAGTAGGGGGCTTCACAAATTATTTGCTTACGCCAACAAATAATTCTTCAGAACTGAGTCGGAATTTCCGGAATCGTAGAACACACTATTTACCACCAGTACATCAACACTGTCAATTATTATACTGTCTGATGCGCGTATCCAATAAGTTTCTTCGGTCTCTGAAGACGATAACCTTGTTATCGAAACGCGCATCGCATAGTGTAATTGTGAATGTTGGTGTAGGAATAGTGAATAATGTGCTCAGAATTCTTCAGAACATTGTTCAAATGCATTGGCAGGAAACATATTCAATATTCACTACGATTTCTCTATTATGATTTTGTCAACGAAAAACGAGTGCCAGGATTTGCTTATTTAACTTTTGAGAGACAAAACAGGACTTCGTAGCCTTGTTAGTTGGTTTAATATCTTGGTGATAAAACAATCATTTAAAATGGTATCAATTGATTCATGAATGACAGAAGATTATCGTTCTTAGACTAAAACGACGACTTTCAGTCACGAAATTCCACTTTCAATGCAAAGTATGGACAATATCGATTCTTTTATCCACATTTGAGAATTCAATTGAGCACTGTGAACAAACCACATTACAGAAAACGTTCAAACTCCTCGATCAGCTAAAAATCAGTTGGAAAATAACAATCTATATATAAAAAATTGATATGAATAAATTTCAGTCAATAAATTGAGAATTATTAGGAAAAATGTTTCTTAGTAAGTATCAATTGAAAATAGAAAAAGTTGGGTAAACATTCTAAACGACTTGGTCATATTTGCCATAGGTACAACATTACCTACATGAGCTTCAATGTCTAGTAATTGGTCTACAAAATAATCTGTTTGTTTAAAATTTCTAGACAATGCATCTGACAAGAACATTCGTTTGCCTACCTTATACTTTACTTGGAAATCATACTTTAGTATTTGACGTCCCGTTCTTTGTAGCCTGTGTTATCCAGATTATACTGTGTTCACTTGCTGTCAAATATAGCATATATCTCTTTTCCATCTATATATATATATATATATATATATATATAATTTATTAAATAAAAATATTCTATATATATTATCTTACTTCTTATACTTTCATAATTATATCATTTTGACTGCTCCATGATATTTGTGGAAGATTACTTACATTAACTCTGGTTATTCGGTTCTATATTTTATTAATCATCTTCCAATACATGTGTAACATCTATTGACATTTTAACTTTAATTTTTCCGTGTTCTACTTCGTCAGTGACAAGTGACACTGCATGGTAGCCAACTTAAATGGCTTAGGCCTAATTCATCTAATACCCCATTTTTTCATCACATATCACTATTTGTAAATAATGATACTATATCATATTTCGATTGTTCATCGCTGCGGTCTTAGACAAAGTATAAGGGCGTGGTCTTCTACTTGCAATGGTGGACTGGATGTCAATTCTCGATGTATTCGGCTCGAGATTCCAGGCGGACGAAACTGAATCACCGGTAACGACAGTGATCTTCTATTCACCGGTCGGTTTACCGATATATCTCACAACATTAGTCAACTTTGGACATATTTTTTACAAAAGTTTCAGCTTTGATTTATTATAACTGAATAAATTTTTAATAAATGCATGGAAGATTATCGTTGATGCTCCGGGTCCACATCAGTAGATATGTACGTAGTTCGTCGCTGTTCGTCGGGGTATTTATTGATGTGGAGGGGGTGAAGTACCAACCCGGCGCGTCTCCAGGTGGCGGATAGGAGAAGGGCCTCTGAGATGATTTTATATGAGCAGGAGGTCTGCGGGGTGATACCTGGGGCTCGTTGTGTCTAAAAACTCAACTGGCAGCCCTCGAATACCCTGCCGCGAACTAACTTTACCTGTCCCAGCTGTAGTATCGTGGCTAAAGGATTGCACACAGGGTAACGATGCCGGGTGAAATTTCGAGCTTACCTCGAAATCACCTGTTACACCAATGTCTCCTGGCTGTCTGTGGTCAAGTCTCGGGGGCCAGTGGGATGGGGGAGGGGGGGTCTTGGCTTTACTGTCCGGACCAAGAGGAGACAACCTCATTAAAAACCTAAATTCAAGGTGAGAGACCGGGCCGAAGAATGTGTGGCTATATAGAAGAATAGTCCTTACTGGTTTCGACCATGGAGCACCGGGGGGAACTCCATTGTACTGAACCCCTCACCTCTGCATGTGGGGCTCTGCAGCGGTGGACTGTAATGACCCTAGCTTCTCGTGGGATCACTCATGGAACGAAAAAGTAATACTTTCACCGGAAAAGTAGTGAAGAAAACCTCCACCTCTCCATCCGGGCACCTCACAGAGGGGAAAAAGACCAAACGGCACAAAGGTCGTATGCCGTTCGACCTCCCAAAACCGGGAGAACCGGGCGGTATAGACGACCCACTGAGAAAAGGCCTCAGTGGAGCAGGGGTGCGGAAATACCTGCGACTCCTTGATCAGGGAATATCCCCTGAAGAGGCCAGGAAGCAGGTAACTCAGCGCCCAACCCCCCCGAAGGAATTACCAACGGGGAAAACAAAGCTTAAAAGAGGCTCGGAGCATATTACTCCTCCGCTTAGGCCTCAAAGCAAGAAATCAAAAACAGCTGCAACGGTAACCGGGCAAGCCACTGGTTACGCAGCAGCTGTCAAAGCAGAGAAAGCTTGTAGGGTGGGAATAATGCCCAAGGATTATCCTGGGGTCATCCTGAGAGCGGAGCAGCTCTCCACACTGGAAGATACTCTGGTGGAAGAGCTGTGCCAGAGCGAAGAGAATCCACTTCTCAGGTATCCATTTCCGTTGTGGAATGATACTGGTGGACTGTGGGTCACAAGAATCGGCAGACTGGCTTATGAGGTCAGCGCCAGAATTAAACTTTTGGGAAGGACCCGAATTGGTGGCTCGAAGTGGAGATGACATCCCAAAGCCGGTCACCATAACAGTGTTCTTCCCAAGAAGCCAAGACATGAAACTGGAGAAGATCCTCCAACTTGTCGAGCTTCAGAACTCCAACCTCAGTACTGAGGATTGGAAGTTTCTATACTCTAAAAAAGAGGGACAGGGAACTATCCTCACGATTGGGATCGATCACCAATCTGGGGAGGGTCTGAAGGCTGGAGGTTACGCGCTAAACTTACGTTTTGGGCGTATCCCTGTCTTGGGGCGAAAGTTTGACCTTGGGTCAGCCCGAGATCTCCTCCGGCTCTGCTGGGACGACTGGGAATGCGGAGACTGCCTCTGCATCCCGGGAAGCTGGGCAGAGCAGCCTGGGGGTCGAGAGTCTGACTCGAGATCAAGAAACCTGCTCGATTACCGAGGGAGATACTGCCATGGTGGTCGAGGAGGGTCAGGTAGAGAGAAAGGAGGGGGATGAATAGAAGCTGAGTAACTCGGCCTCTCTCATCCATAATTATTCACCTTCACGTTAACGAATGTAGCTCAGATTAACCTGCATCACGCGAAGGGAGCTTCAGCCGTGATTGCAAGGTTGCTCGCTAGGCTACAACTGGATATTGTACTGATGCAAGAGCCATGGATCAACAAAGAAGGCCAAATCAAAGGTTTGGCATGTGAGGATTCTAAATTGATTTATGATCAAAGGCAAGTATCTCCGCGTGCCTGTGTAATCATAAGAAATAACATAAAATATATTTGTGTTTCAGAATACGTGTCACGGGACCTTGTTACAATCATGGTTCACCTCAACATTGGGGGTATCGACCGAGACATCGTCATTGCCTCTGCCTACGTCGCTGGAGACGGGCCGATGACACCGCCAGTAGAGGTACAAGAGCTAGTGAGACACTGCGATGGAAGACGGCTGCCAATTATAATTGATTGTGATGCCAACGCACACAATACCATGTGGGGAAGCACCAATAACAACGTAAAAGATGAGTGTTTATTAGAATATCTCTTAGCAAATAACCTTGAGACCTTAAACGTGGGGACAACCCCCACTTTTGTCACGAGAGCAGGAGAAGAGGTCCTGGACGTAACAATCGGTAATGTTGCTGCTAGGAAAAATGTAAAAGATTGGAGGGTGATGAGCGAGCCATCACTTTCCGACCATAGGATCATCAAATTTAGGATAGAGGGGAATACCACCTCGATTCCTACAATTCGAAATCCTAGAAATACTGATTGGTCTCCTTACAAGACCAATCTAAAGAACAATTTGGAACACATCGAAGGGAATGGGGTGAATCTCCCGCACCACGACCTGGAACAAAGAGTCGAACAGATCAGTGAGGCAATAAAGGAAACTTTTCATTCCAGTTGCCCACTCTCAAAAGCTCGTTCAGAAAAGGATGCTCCTTGGTGGAATGAGAACCTGTCAAACCTTCAGAAAAGAGGTCCGTCGGCTCTTTAATAGAGCCAAACGTGACGGCAATTGGCAGAGGTATACTGAGAAGCTTACTCAGTATAATAAAGAGATTAGGAAGGCCAAAAGGCAGATTACAAAAGGTCATGGCAAATGGGGGAACTAACCCCACAATGTCGCTAAAAAAGCCAGACGGATCATACACGGAAGGTGAAGAGGAACGATCAATTCTTCTTCTTTAAACCCACTTCCCAGGTAGTGAACCAGCAACTACACCAAAAAATCCCGCAAGGAAGATTGGGACATTGCTAAGAAAATATTTACCAGACAACGGTTGGAATGGGCAATAAGTACCTTTCAACCATATAAATCACCAGGAGTGGATGGAATATATCCAGCACTCCTACAACAAGGGATAGAGGAGATTCTCCCTCACCTGCTGAAGATTACAAGAAGCAGTCTAGCAGTGGGTCTAATACCTAGAAAATGGAGAAGGGCAAGGGTAACCTACATACCAAAAATAGGGAAAAAAGATGGGACTGATCCCAGATCTTTTAGACCCATCTGTCTAACATCGTTTCTACTCAAATCGATTGAGAAAGTAGTGGATAACTACATAAGAACAGAGAATCTGGAGAATATACAACTTCATAAATGTCAGCATGCTTACAGAGCGGGTCGATCAACTGAGACGGCTCTGTATCAGCTGACAGAAGTCATCCAGAGAACTCTGAATAACAAAGAAATCGCAATGTGCGCATTCCTGGATATATCAGGGGCCTTTGACAACTCAACTCATGTGTCTATCAAAGAAGCACTAAAGAGGCGAGGAGTGAATGAAACCATTGTAAAATGGATGTATGAGTTGTTGACAACGAGGATAGCTGAGACACAGGTGGGGAATCAAACCACCTCAGTTAAAGCCACTCGGGGACACCTCAAGGGGAAGTGATATCTCCCCTTCTATGGAGCCTCGTAGTAGATGAGTTGCTCTACAGGCTAACGGAGCTTGGCTTCGAATGTATGGGCTACGCCGATGACATTGTTTTAATAGTCAGAGGCAAGTTCGAGAGCACCTTGTGTGATTTATTACAAAAGAGCCTCAGAATCATTGAGCAATGGTGCTTGTCAGTGGGGCTAAACATTAAACCAAGCAAGACCATAGTAATTCCATTTACCCGGAAAAGAACACTTCCAGTCATGAAACCCATATCTTTAAATGGGGAAATCATAGAATGTAAATCAGAGGTTAAATATCTAGGGATAACCCTAGACAGTAAGCTTCTGTTGTATAAGCATGTTGAAATAACTGCTAGTAAAGCCATAAGAGCTTTGATGGCGTGCATAAATCTAGCTGGTAAGAGGTGGGGCTGTAACCCAAAAATACGGCGATTGATGTACGCCATGATTGTGAGACCCGCAATTACGTATGGGGAAATAGTTTGGCACACAAAAGCAAGTCAGTACAGCACGAGGAAAACCCACGATAAAGTTCGAAGACTTGCCTGTGTGTGCATCACTGGAGCTATGAGAACGTGTCCAACTAGGGCACTTGAGATCATTACAGATCTCACACCTCTACATCTGGTGATAGAAAGATCTGCCCAAGAGGCAATTCTTAGATTATATAACGAAGGTTCAGGCAATGAGAGTATTAAAAATCAGGGAGCTTGGTCCTCTCTGACAATATACACCTCATTAGCGAATCTTCCCAGTGACGAAATGATCAGGAAAGTAAGCATCGAAAAGAATTTCACTACGATGCTAAATACGAGGAGAGACTGGGAAAGGGAAGAAAACACCATTAGATGGTATACGGATGGTTCAAAAACCACTATTGGAGCAGGCGCTGGAGTATTTGGGCCTGGCACGAAATACTCATCATCGTTAGGCTCCTTTCCGCGCGTCTTTCAGGCAGAAATACTTGCGATCGAAAGATGCGTGGAAATGAATCTAGAAAGAAACTACCAGAAATGTGACATATCGATCCATTCTGATAGTCAAGCAGCTATCAAAGCATTGACTCCCATGTCATTGACTCAAAGTTGGCGAAGAAAACTTGATGAATTAGGCAAGAATAACAGGGTCTCTTTAGTCTGGGTTCCTGGCCACTCGGGAATCACGGGAAATGAAGAAGCCAATACACTTGCCAGAAAAGGAGCACAAATGCCCTTTATTGCCCCGGAGCCTTTCTGTGGTGTAGCAAAATGCTCCTACAAGAAAGAGTTTCGGAAGAAAGAGGAAACCGAAAGAGAAGCACTCTGGCGGTGCCTTCCCGGGTTGGAACATTCCAAAAAGTCCCTGGGGAACTTTGAAACTGCTAGGTCTAAAAAATATTTGGACCTCAGTAAAGATAAGCTACATCTCCTCACGGGCTTTCTTACAGGACACTGCCGCCTTAGGAAGCACTTAATAAGAATAGGTCTAGCAGAGATTGACGAGTGTAGATTCTGTGGGGAGGAGGATGAAACTCCTGATCACCTAGTTCTGGAATGCCTCGCCATTGCAAGCCAACGCAAGAAATGCTTTGGACAAGAAACTTGTAAGAGTGAGGACCTAACCTCGCTGAAGCCGTCCCAAATACTAGAGTTCATTAGAACCTTGGAACTGGAAGGCGAGCTGTAGTAGAAGCGACAACAGCTCTGGTAGGGGGGGCACAATAAACCTTTGGTTTCAGTGCACAGTAACCCCGTTAAAATCTAATCTAATCTAATCGTTGATGCTGCAAATGGAAGCACTTATATACATTATATGGCGAATGAATGCAAAGTTTGCTCGTAGATGATATATTTAAGTAAATAAAAAAAATAAAATTGCGTGATGAGGTAAGGAGGAAATTTTGTGTATAATAGTGTCTGTCGTCCAGCGTATCATGATAAAGAGAAAGATAGAGAGAGAGAGAAAGGGAAAGCGCAAAGTCGAGATATGACATGCCGCGAGTGACGAGATGTCACTCTTGATAGAGAAATAACATTATTAAACACAATAATAAAGATGTATGAGCACAATAATTATCAGAATGACAAAGTGAGCTTATACCTGGAAGAAGTACTCAAGACAATGTTTTTACAGCAAAATATTTACCAGAAAAACGACAAATACAAAGTAAAAACCTCTATCTGGCTTTTATAGATTCAGAAAAAGCGTTCAACACAGTGCTCATATCAAAAATATGGAATGGACTGGAAGAAAGAGGAGTAAACAGTAAGACAATAAGAGTTATCCAAGGTCTTTATACAACAAACACTAATTATGTGATCAAAATTAATAAAAAATCAGAGCGGTTCAAAACAGAGATGGGATTAGAAAAAGGTGGAGAATTTAGTCCAAACATATTTAATGTACATTTGGATAATATAATTTAGGAATGTGAGAGTAAAACCAAAGCAATGTTTGTAGGATATAGAAAATAGAGAGTGGAAATATCAGATGGAGTTTTTACTGATGATGTGGTATAAGTAGCAGCAAATGAGAAACACTACGAAGAAAATTTGAATATTTCGAACGATAACAGAAGAAGGAATGAGAATAAATACTACTAAAGCCAAAATATTGCTAATAGGGGCCCAGAACATTGAAACTAAAATCGAAATACATGATATCAAAATAGAATAAGTTAAAGAATTGAAACATTTAGGAATAAAACTAGATGAAACTGGAAAACCAGATGCCTAAATCAAAGAAATAATAAATAAAACATTAAAATTCTACTACGCAATGAGACAAAAATTCATCAACTAAGAAGAGATCTGTAACCAAACGAAAATTAAAGTTTCAAATGCCGTTTACAGACTTTCATTACCATACGTATGTGTCATGGATTCCCTCAAACTCACAGAAAAGTAAAATTCAAGCCATAGAGAACCCACAAAAGTTATGGGAGAGCACATGTCTATCACATACAGAACTATCAGCAATTAATATGAATAGTTTTTCAGTATTTTCATCTTACTGTCGCTCTAAAGGTAAGCAAGGAGATGTTGCGATAGTTACAGATCAGTGGGTATAATTTGGTCATTGCCATTTTCTCTTTTTGTACATGGTGTGAGATGTGCGCAATGGAGTTGGTGTCGCCGTGCACTTTGTAGCCGAGGTATATAAGTGTGCTGCTCGGGTCTATGTTTTGCCCATCAATACTCAGCTGTGATAGCAATGGGCTATTATTCCTTGCTCTCCTCCTTAGTTACACGTACTCTTTTTTTGAGACATTGATAGTCAGTTTGTTGTCTCTCATATAAGCTATAGTGTGTGTTAATATGTGTTTGAACGTTTAGTAATGCTGTGTCTTATGAAGGTACTGGTGAGACCAAACAAGTGCCATCTGCGTACATGACATTTAAGATTTTTGGAGAGTATGGTGAGGTGTAGTGATATTTGGCAACACCAACGTCAATCTGAAAACTGCATACTGTTCTAATTTTTGTCTGATTAAACATGTAAAATATTGCGCTGTTTAGTTGGTAAAGAAGAATTGTGTTTCAATTTGCGTCTATGGATCTTCGTCAACTGGCAATGCCGAAATTTTCAGAAGCAATGTTTTTAATTTACTTACTTTTTTTCAAGTAAATATAAATACACTGCGCCGCAAAATTAACGCATAATTTAAAAATTATCTCAAAACTATCTTTAACTCAGAGATTTTCACAATTTTGTAAAGGGCAGTTATTATTTTGATTATACTAAATATGTTTTTTACAATTTATTCAATCACCGGAGCGTATAAATTAAAATACGGGAATAATAAAAAAAGTAACCAAATGTTTATTTTTTTATTTGTATGAAAAATATGAAATTAGAATATTCAATATCTTGCGTTGCCTCCCCTTGCCCTAATTACGGCTTCACATCTCCTCGGCATGCTTAAAAGTGGATTTTGAATTTCAACTTGATTAATTTGCTCCCATATTTCAGTGAGCCTTAATGACAGGTCATTTAGGTTCTCAGGTGGAGGCATTAAGGCTCTTACACTTCGACTCATGTTGTCCCATAAGTGCCCTATGGGGTTAAGGTCAGGACTTCTAGATGGCCACGGCAAAGTTAAAATTTCGACTTCCTGGATGTAATTTTGTACCACACTTGCCACATGC
The DNA here is from genome assembly GCA_963921935.1 of Galeruca laticollis. Lineage (NCBI taxonomy): Eukaryota > Metazoa > Arthropoda > Insecta > Coleoptera > Chrysomelidae > Galeruca > Galeruca laticollis. Next base: position 201,502,117 of record OY998178.1, read on the forward strand.
GGACGTGCATTATCGTGCAATAATAAAAAAGATTCTCCAATAAATGGGGCGTATGGTACCACATGCGGTTCTAAAATGTCTGTTATGTATCGGTCAGCAGTCAAACTACCTCCCTGAATCATAACCAGCTCCGTATGGGCCTCCAAACTAATGCCACCCCATACCATTACAGACCCCCCTCCATAGCTTACTGTTTCTACAATGTTGCATTGGGCGCATCGCTCTCCAGGGCGTCGGTACACTCTTCTACGTCGATCATCACTAAAACGACAAAATCTGGACTCATCGCTAAACAATACATTGCCCCATTCATGATTGCCCCAGTGCTGGTGTTCTTGGGCAACTGGAGTCGCAGCCTTCGATGGTTTGCGGTTACAAGAGGACCAGTTGCAGCACGATAGGGGGTGATTTCGGCTTCTGTCAACCTTCTTCGCACGGTATCTTGGCTAATTTGATAATTATACCGACGAGAAAATTCTTGCTGCAGTGGAGTGCTTGTAACAAATCGAGTTCTTAATGCTTGCAATCGCAAAAATCGATCTTGGTTGTTAGTTGTGACCCTATTCAGTCCTTGTCTAGGTCTTCTTTCGTTACTACCAGTCTCCCTAAATTGTGCTATAGCCCTGGATATGGTAGATTGTGTCACTTCTAGGCGTTGTGCCACTTCAACTTGTGGCAAGCCTTCTCCCACAAGTGCTACGGCGGTAGCACATTCTTCACGCGAAAGATTTCTCATCTAACGATCGTTTTGGGCCATTTTGTATTGTAATGCAATTATTAGATTTGAATATTGCCTATACAAGTGTGAAAAACAAACTAACAGCAAATAAACAACTAAACTTAATATCTAAGGAATTTTGTTAAATGTCTGTTTTGTAGTAATGTCAAAAAAATCTGCTTTTTATGTATTCAACACGAAAACTATATCTTGAAAAGTTTAAAGAACATCATAAATAAATATTTTTCAACCAGTGGCGGCATTTAAAAAAATGTTTTAAGGTCATTGTTTCAATTTTTAAAATTATGCGTTACTTTTGCGGCGCAGTGTATATTAGTCTAACTGGCGATTTTAACATGGATATTGGTGGTTATTGTGAGGATGTGAAAAATATATTCAATGTTTTTCAAATGTTTGAACTCTCTCACTAAATTTTCGAACCTATCTATCTATCAATAAAATATTGTACAACTTGTATTCAAACCTATTACCAGATGATCAATATACTTCTCCATATATATTTCAAATTCCTAGTTTTAATCCACTTTTACATATTAATAACGAGCCGCTTATGGCAACGAGATATTCAAGGCCGAGCAAGCGTGAAAATATTGGTGTGGAGCCTACTGCAGCGTTGCCAAAGAAGTATAAATGACATTCTCCCCATACTTAACGATTGATCGTGTTTGCTATGGATTTATGAATGACTTGGTTTATCTAACTTTAGTTGAATGTTTTTGCTCTGTACAATCACCGTCTTTTGGCAGATCACGTGCACTAACTGTGATATGATAATGTTTACGAGCACTCCTTTGCTTGGATGGATAGAATTTAAAGTGTAACTAGGACTGTGTTCATTTTTATTTAGTACCAGTTTGTCATTTGACCAGACAGATTCCAATCTAATTTTTGTTTACGTTGTGATTGTGACTGTAATGGCTAACGATACATCAAAATGTCTAAACAAAAAGGTAACTTACGTGATAAAATGTTACAATGGACAAGCAAAAAAGAATTATATCAATTAAAATCATCGCAGGAATTGTTTTGTAAAGCATGTGGAGAAGAGGTAAGTACTTAAGCGTTCTACTAAATTTTATCTACCGAAGTACTAAATGAGAACGTTGCAATTAAATTATCCAAATGTTAATAGGAAATATTTTTAAAATGTTTTAACTATAGTTCTTTAAATTTAAAATATAATTAATTCTAATACTTCTAATTCTTTTAGTTCATATGTGAAAAAAGGGGCACCTTCAACAGCATGAAAAAACAAGAAAAACAGGTAGCCCCAGATTCTGTAGCGGCAATCGGTTGCAAAAAAACGATTGACGTGTTTAGAAAAAAAATCGAGGGATTCCAACATCTCCACAAATTGTCAAAAATTTTTGCGGATGAAGACGATTGTTCAGCGGAAGACTTAAATCTGCACCAATTACATCATGTGATAGGGAGAGAAGTTTTTTGAGATATGAAAATATTTTAGCAGATAATCGTCAAAGGTTCACTTAAACTTAAAATATTTAATTGTTAACGCAGGCTATGTATAATTCAATAAAAAGTTAAAATGTACTGCTATTGCGTTTTAAATAAATTGACCATCCCAATAATTATTATATATATATATATATATATATATATATATATATATATATATATATATATATATATATATTAACATAGAGTGAAACCTGCAACACTCTGTATACTGAATTATGGAATAATAGACTACACACACCGTAAGTAATTAAAAATTTTGGAATTTGAATTTTTTTTTAAATTATTTAAAAGGAGACAATCTGTACTATTCACTATTTAATAGAGAAAGTATACAAGAATCTAAATGTATAACTATGGAGAAGATTTTAAATAAGTTCTATAAGAATATAGGTGGAATGAAATAACAAAATTTCCATATTTAAGAGAGAGAATTTTAGAACGTTTGTTCCATATAAATAAAAATAATAATCCATTGTTCTCATTGTCAAAGTAAAATAATAATATGATTTGTTTTAAAGAAGTAAATATTAGAGATTGAAAGAAGTTTTCGATAAGATTATGTAACTATTTAAAATGTGTCAAGGTAGGAAGTCAAATGAAAACATTAATTTTATGGAACATGACACTTGTTAAACGATTTGTCATTCCGAATAAATATTTTAGAAAATAAGAACTGTCATTTTAAAAAAATATTGAAATACAATTTAAGGGAGTAATATATGGGTTATAATCATTTAGGAAACTCAAAACAGAATGTTCTAAAATGATGGATGGACAATCTACTATTTGAAATGAAGATTTTCAATAAGAATTTTGATAACCAATTTTGATTGGTGGAATACGATTAAAATATTCTCATCAGCGACAAGCAGATTGCTAATAATAAAAAAAAATTCAATGGGGACAGTTTTGTTGATAATGTAGACTATTCACTAGGTACTTTCTTTTGGTAGCAGAAAAATATTAAGAAGCAAAATTTTTGAGAAAAACTATCAAAACTTTCGGAGAAACAACAATTTGGTATGAAAATTAGAGAAAGGAATACGTTATACTTTAAAGCTAATCAGTAATATAATTAATCAAGTAGATATACACATTATAACAAGAAAATTGGTAATTATAATTGAATACAAACCATAAAATTTATTGACGTAATTAAGTAAAATGTTGTATTGTGGAAACGGTGTCTCCACAATACTTTTCAGAAAGCTTTGGATTATGGGATTTGTCTAAAATGTATTGATGTGGACGAAATATAGCATTGATTCTTGATATTATGCAAGCTGGACAAATTGTATGGTGTCTTCCAAGAGGTAACCTAAACAAAATAAAATCCAATCATTGATGTGAATTAATTGAACAATACAGTGAAGAAAGGTATTTAAAACTATTTTAATTATATATAAAGAAGGTAGAGTGAACATACCGATTTTGTACAAAGAATTGAACTTTGATATTATATAGACGCTCATAAGCTTTATTATTCGCCATTTTCTGTCATAGACTTTGATATAACGGATTTAGTGTTATAAAATTTGTATAAAATGTTGCCTATCGTAAATCATGTATAGAAATAATAGTAGTAGGTTTTTACAAATTTATGTCTTGTAAAAGAATGATGTATTTGTTTCTACAACATTAAATAACGTTTTACCATTTGAAAAACATTTTAAAATTATATTCTTGAGATTTTTCATTTCTTTATGGTGATTACTCCATCTAGTTTCAACTGTTAGTAGCTTTGAACTGACATCTGTGAATCGTGGAGAGGTTCAACATTAAACAGACAGGACCGTCTTTAGAGTTTAATTGGAAATAATAAAGCAAGTATATTTTTGATTAACTAAATTCCTTTATGGAAATATAGGGACTTTATTTAAACTTTGGCGCTCATATTAGAAATTAAAATTGTTTTGTTTTTCTACATTTGAACCCTACTCTGAGATTATGGAGTTTCTCATAAAAAAGTATAATTATCTCACAAATTAATTTCAAATTTTACAAAATACCGGGCAAACATAAACTAAATATCAACTAAACTAAACTAAACAATAATTTTAATATTCTCTCTCCCAATACAAATCACAATAATATATATATATATATATATATATATATATATATATATATTATTAATATATTTTGAATTATTTACTTACTTTTATTAATGCAATTTAAATGTATATGTTTATTATTTAGAATTTTTTGTTTAGTTTGGCTAGCTCAGTTTGTTTTTAAGATTTGTTTGGTAATTTATTTTAATTTGATTGTTCGGGAGCATGAAATCCTTTTTCTCTTTGAGTCCTGGCTTATTGTATTGTTATAATTATTTAAATAAAAAGAAAACACATTATTTGAAATAGATTTAATTTTCAATGCAATATTTTATATTTGATAAAAATAATATGCGACGCCAATGGTTATATTGTACCTACTTATTTATTTTAATAATTTCATCAATGCGCATGCGTGAAAAACTAGTCATGCGCTTTAACATAAAACGAACAATTCTGATACGTAAGAAACATCTATTCATATTATACAAACATAGTATTTTTGACGATACAGACAAGCAGACAAGTGAATGGTTCATAAAAAACATATAAAAGAATTTATATATAAATCATAGTTATATATGATACAAATTGCTGTGGAAAGAAAATAGTTATATATACATAGATAGAAATATAGGAATTATATACAGATGGACATAGTTATTACATTATGAAATTTCAATCACCAGATTTATGCGATTACAAGATGGCGTAAGTACATATTTTAATTTATTTAAAATTCGGCCTTTCATTAATTTTAACGATTTATGCAATGAATTCACTATATAAAGTCTGTTTCTTTCTTTTTTAGATCGATCATATTTGCAAAAGTTTATCAATTTATGAAATTAAGTACTTAATTGAGTATTTTGAGTTTTTACACTGATTATTGGCCAATAAATGATTTAAAAACACTGACCTGTTGCTCTTGAATTGGGATGAAAGTCTCTGGATACCAGGAACACTCCGCTGAAGCTCCAAAAAACCAAAATTGATGAAAATTTCGCAGATTCTTGCCGAAAAACTTGATACAATTGACTGTGAGTATTACTAATATTGTATTTAATAATACTTTATAGATTTAAATGTCTTAAACCGGGAATATCTTGAAATTTCAGGAACACCATCACACACACTCCTCGCTTCTTGACACCAGCTTCCCTTATTCTTTTTTAAGCGTCCCCTCGATTCTCTACTTTTTTCAACAAAACAGTCTTTTGTTCTTTTTCAGGTCACTATTCCAAAGTTTATTTATTGATTCACAATTTGTTCTGTCATATTTTATAACCAATAAGATATTGTCTTTTGCAATCAGATAATTGAAACTTCTATCACTTATTAAAAAATTTCATACATACACTCTTTTACATTATTAGTTCATTTATAGAGTTCCTATGAGTTTTTTCATCATACAAATAAATTAAAATTGGTTATACATAGATACATTTACATGGTACAACATTCAATATTGTTATTGATAGTATATCCTTATTACACTCATATTAATTATAAATATAAATTATCTTATGTTATTTGTCTAAACTCTTTGCATTATATTATTTATAATAAACTTTAACAAATTACTATTTATTGATTCTATGTTTATTTTATTTACCATATATCATTTGTCTATATGTCATTATTTGTTTATCTATGAAATCTATGAAATCTATTGAATTATATTCTATTCAAAATTTGTATTTGTTCTTATTCTTAAATTAATGATTATAATGAATTAACTATAATAATATTTGTTTTCATTTCAGATGAACAGCTGATTATGTTATGGAAAATAATCTTCGTCTTAGGCAACTTTATTTACATCATTACATTGGTTAGGCAATATCTATATTTTATGTTATCATTGAGGTAATTCCTTATTTTTTATATTGTTATAGGCTGTTATTTAATATATCTTTATTTGATATGTTGTTTAAATTAAGAAAAGTGTTTCCTTTTTACTTGTTTTCCTTAATTATATTATTTTCATATATATTTCATACTAGCAACATATTTTTATAATACTAATTCTCTTATTATCTAAGATATCTGGTTCAATATATATATATATATATATATATATATATATATATATATATATATATCTAAACTGGTATTTTTACGGACTATATTGAAAATTATAAATGCCTAGTTGGGCGAGTATTTTATATTTTTTTTGCGGCCTAAAATCAGTTGCATAATAATTAGTGTACTAACATACAATTTTAATTTCTCTCTTTTCCAAATTTTCCTCTTTTCTTCTGATTTGAAAATTAAATTATTTCAACTCATTGTCTTAAAATAAATAACGTATGATGTAAATGTCGCATTAAAAGATGATGTTAACGCTATGAAAAGCTTGCTGTCGACAGTAACCATGGGTGGTGACAACAAACTTGCAAACAATTTATTTCACGTCACTTATAATGAAAAGACACTCGTTAACTTCTTCCTGTTGTATTTTATAGAATTCAGTTGATTACTGAGTGTGTATACCTGAATAAAAATCTTTGTGTGAAACTGTCATTAAAAGCACATTTTTGTGAATAAATAAAAACAGCTGATAATTAAATTGAAGGCATATAAATAATAACAAAATATAACCCCAAGTGAGAATCGAGTGAATTGAATAGTGTAATTAAGTTTCTAGTATTTATTGATAAAAAAAATCAATTAATATATTGATATAGATAAAGAAATATTAACCCTGATCTCAGGTTGTGCGTACACTTTTCTGGAGGTTTAACAGCATTAAGGGTGAGTTAGTAGGGTATTTACGGGGCGCGAAGAATTCTCTTTACTCCACGCCAGGGGAATTGCTTAAAACTGGCTTTTAGTTAAATTTTCTAGTTGATTATGTGAACAAATATAATCAACTTCAACATAAATGACAGATAAAAAGAATACAATGAAATCTTTAAAATTAGTCAAAATAATATTGAATGAATTCAATAAAAAACACATAATTAAGTAAAAAAAAATTACGTTCATTTCACAATAACATTTACGGTTAGAGTAGCGAATAAAACAAATATTTTATTCAAAAATCAGTAGATAATGTCTATCCTAGATATATATTAATAATTTAAAATATAGAAAGAAAAACCAATGTTCTTATTCGCCCTTTATATAAATAAGGAGCTATCAAACCTCTTCAGGTCAAAGGATTCAGTCCAGGAAAGTTGGTTCTGTCCTTGAATGAAGACACTCCAATGCAAAACAAGATTAATATTAACGATGAATCTTTGACGATAAATATTTGACGGTTAGGTTTTTGACGATTAATCTTTGACGGATAGTCTTTGACGATAAGTCGTTGAGATAACTCTGTATACATATATTCCAATTCAATGTAGTACACAGATAACATAAAGGTGTAGGTATTAGCTCTCTTAACGAAGAAGAGAAAAATGAATCGACAGGAAAGGTCTGCGAATTATGATAATCCAACTACACTATTGGCGCTGTATACTATGAAATAAAGACAGAGCGTTACTATTCGAATTTACAAGTACATCTATTGGTAGTATACCAATTAATAGATGGCACTACAGGCACTAGTTATTTATTTAGTTGAATATTCAATAATGAATAATCAAATTATTAATAAACATGTTAAGCATGTTACAATAAACAAAAGTTCAAAATTTTTGTCGGAATTGATGTTTTCTGTTTCTACAGTCGATTATACCAAATGGAAGGAATAGTGCCAGTCTTACTTATTACTGAGACTACTGGATGTGAAATATACTAATTTATCTTGTGAAAAAAATTTCTGTACTAAAATATTCATATTGTAGTCCTGAGGATTAAACCAATTCAACAATATAATTACGTATGTATAGTTTGAAGTATTTATGATTTCTCATAAAAATGTCCAAGTAATTAGTATCCTAAGATTAAACAGTCGAAAAAATGTATAATTTAATTAGTATTGTTTTCGATTAACTGAAAACTACCAGTAAGAATACAATAAATGTTCCTTTTTATTTATAATACCGTTTATAAGATTTATAATGTCGGTGTCATGAAACTCCCGTAAAAAGAATCGCAGATATCTTTAGCGATGTTTTCAGGTAACGAACGACTGCCATTTAACAGTTCCAACATTTTCCTAGAGTGGAATAAAAGGAGTCAGCAGCACTTACTGTTCAACAAGAATGTATAAAACTGACTAATCTGGAAATAAATCTAGGGAGTCTATAATAATTACTGAGGCACTTTCAGCTAACTACAGCATTCATTTTCGTATCCAATCCAACTTAAAGTCAACCTCACTAGTTAGGTGAGACATGGGCAAGACTGAGATGGAAACGATGACGTGAAGATATTCTGAATGGAGGATATATATATATATTTACACTAGGTCTTCAAAATACGTACTACATTTCCTGCATAACTTTACTCGGAAGCGAAGGTATTCTTCGACACGGTCTATGGGAAAATCACCAATTCCCGTGGATCGTTTTCATATTTTAATTACGCTCGAAATATTTTATACAGGGTAAGTACTGGGAAAACTATTTTATATTATATCCTTTATCATAGGATCATTTTGATATTTCACTTGAGTAAATCATAAGTATGAAAATATTTCGGAAAATTCACAAAAATTAACAATAGAAAATTATTTATTTGAAACATAAGTTCACTTCCATTAGAGTAATTTTTTTTGGAAACGTGTTTTTGATCAAAATGCACACTATGTAAAGCAAGGAACTTGAAAACAATTGATTCTATTATCATTAAAACCTATATCAATGTAGTATACATATAATCTCAATATCAGTACAAAAATGTCACCACACCTTCATTAAAATCTACAGGGTAAACCAATACTTTTCTCGCATATTGGATAGGTTGGGCGGAAAAGTAATAGGGGGAAACAATTTAATTGGGAATTAGAGGAAATGAAAAAAAAGATTACAAGAAACTAGGAATAGAAGAAACCACAAGACAAAATGGAGGACGAACAATTTATACACAAAATGTCAAAATGGGAGTAAAACTTGATATAAATATGAAAATAATTGATCCAAGAGTTTTTATTAAGATAATTAAAAATGAAATGAAAAGAAATTGACTGTCTCGACCCTTACTTCGTGGAATATGCTCATATTAGTGTTTTTAAATGAAACTCAAGGTCTCTAGTTAATTCCACAATATAATACAAGTTATTGAAAATTCTAAAAAATTGACAATTTTTTAGAATTTTCAATAACTTGTATTATATTGTGGAATTAACTAGAGACCTTGAGTTTCATTTAAAAACACTGAAATGAAAAGAATTGAGAGTATTATGGAGAAGAAAATAATAAAAAGTAGAACCAATGATATGGGAAAATTTGAAACGCAAATTTTAATGCACTTCTGGAAAAAAAATACAAAAACAAGGTTGTATGATGAAGATAGTGAGATATTGGACAAAGATTTTGAAAAGAACATAGTGGAAAATGTGAAGAAATTTAGGAAACGGAAAGAGAATCCCACAGTAAGAGAAGAGAATAAGAAGAAGATGGGAAAGAAAAGAAGATTGAATAAGAAGACAGGAGTATACGAAATAAATCTAGAAAACGAAAAAGGAATTACATGGTAAGGAAAGAAAATAGATGAAGTAAAAATAGAAAGTTTAATGGAGATTAAGGAAGTTGGGAAGCAAAATGAGTAAATGGAGAAATGAAAATTCCGAAGGTAATTTTAACCGGTGGTAATAATCGGGAATTATGTGAAGTGAATAAAGTATATAAATGGGGAAGAAATAAAAAAAATCATAAATTTACAATTGGATGAAACCATATCAAATTGGCAACTACTCGGTAGCCCAAATCTAAATGTAGATGTTGTAATAGGAAATGATGTATTAGAAAAATATGGAGCAGTCATCAATTTTGATAAAAAAATACGGTTATATGGAAAATGGATTCAATTAAAAGTAATAGAGGAAGAGGAGGAATAAAAAAATAAGACATTGTAAAAATAAAAATCTAAAAGATGAAAATGAAAAATTGGAATATGAAAGAGAAGAAGAAATAGAAGATTTGAAAATGAATGGTAATAGGATAGATTGAAATGAAGAATATTATGAATTTATAAATGAATTATTACAGAGGTATGAGAGATTGATGTTGAAGGAACCGAGAGTGGCTGAAAAAATATGTACATAATGTGAAGGTGAAGAATATTGAGAATTTTTAAAGCAAAATCATATCCAGTACCGTATAAATTGAAAGATAGAGTAAGAAAAGAGTTGGAAATACGACAAAAGTATGGGATCCTAGAGGAAATTATAAACATGTAAATAGGAAATATTAAAATGAAAATAGATATTATGTCACGTGGAATTGTAAATTTAGATATAGTAGAGTTAATAAGTTTCATGGGATAAATATTTTATTTTTCTTATTTTTTACAAACATGCCCGCATCAACTACTAAGAGTTATTAGCAGGAAGACTTACACAAGTAATATGTGATGTATTTGTGTTATAATTTAATTAAAGCACTTGTGTTTGTGGTGAGCACATCCTTGAATACCGCACTTAATTTATTCTGATTTCTATATCTAGAATATTCAGGACACTCTGAGATGAAATGTTTTACAGTAAGAGAAACATGGCAATGTATACATTATGGTGCTGGTTCATTGTTGAGGAGATGTTGATGTGTAAGGAGTGAATGACCTATTCGCAGTCGGGTTAAGACAACTTGGTCTCTTCGTTTTTCTGGTATTGATAGAACTAAATCGACTTGTGGCTTAACTTCTTTCAGTTTGGATGTCGTGTGATTCCATATTACTTGCCAAGAATTAACTATATGACTTTTGATTGGATTTGTATGGTCAGTGTAGGGAATTTTTTGAATGTAAGGTGCTTCTTGTTTAGATGTTGTAGCTACTGCTAATTGAACGACTTCTTCGTTTCCTTTTATACCAGAGTGAGATGGAACCCACAGAAATGAGACGTTCTTTTGGCTAAGACGTATGATCTCCATTTCACTTTTGATTCGTATGAGAATAAGATGTGAAGGGTATAGTTGTTTTAAGCCTAGTGACGCACTCAGTGAATCTGTTATGATGAGAATCTTGGTTGCTGTAGAGTCTTTGCACATTTTTATGGCTTCCAGAATTGTAGTGGTTTCTGCCGTGAATATATTACATTGATTCGGTAGCCGGATGGCAGATTTGTTATTTTCGCAGATGTAAGCTGCTGCAGTTCCAATGTGATTTTTTGAAGCATCTGTATAGATTTGCAGGGTTTGGGAGTATTTTGATATAATTTCCTGGAAGAGGTTTTGTAGGGGACAGGGGTTAGTTGAATTTTCTGGATTTTGAGTGAGGGACGTATTAACATCTGGCTTCTGAGACATCCAGGGGGGAAGTTAGAGTTTTGCTGGAGCGATAATTTAAATTGTTCAAATTCGAAGTTAGTTCGTTTCACTCTCCCTCTAAAAGGGAGATTTTTAGTTGGCTTGGAGTCGTATATCTCGTCGGGAGGGGGGTTTGTTGGGAAAATGATTTGGAATGCATTATTGTCGGGATAAGGAAAAAATTTTGCGGTATAGTTTAAGGAAAGGAATTGTCGACGTAGGTACAGTGGAAGTTCGTTTGCAATGACTAGGAGACTGCTGGTTGGGCTGGTTCTGAAAGCGCCCAATACACATCTCAGTTAGGTAGTTTGAATGACATCTAGTTTTTACTTTTCCGCCCAACCTTTCTATATGCGAGAAAAGTATTGGTTTACCCCAAAAAAAGTAGGAATTTTGAAATTTTTTTTTGAGTTATCTTTACGTTTTCCATCAACAACAACACGAAAAAACGGTTTTTAGAAAAAAAATCCTGTGTGTATATCGTCGTCGTCGTCGTCGTCGTTGTCGTCGGCCACTTTTCCTTACATGTCTTGTTAGCACGATACAGTCTCCGGAGTGCAATAAGTCAGCAATTTTATGATTGAATATTGTTAAGGACATGTCACAGATGATCCCTATTGATTTTCAGCTCACCAGAGCCAGTACAACGGGTGCTATGGTACTTGAAGTACAATATTTTGTCATTTTTTGAGAAATATCAGTTTGTTAGCACGATACAGCCTCCGGTGTTCAACAAGTCACCAATTTCATGATTGAATATTATTCAGGGCATTTCACTGATGAACCCTATTGATTTTTAGCTGACCAGACCGAATACAACAGGTGTTTCAGTACTTTAAGTACGATATTTTTGTCTTTTTTGGAGAAGTTTCAGTTTGTTAGCACGATACAGCCTCCGGAGTATATACAAGTGACCAATTTTATGATTGGCTATTATTAAGGGCGTCTTAAAGGTGAATTCTATTGATATTCAGCTCACTGAAGCCAGTACAACGGGTACTCTATGGTACTTGAAGTACCAAATTTTTGTCATTTTTGGAGAATTTTCAGTTTGTTAGCACGATACAGCCTCCAGAGAGTATACGATTGATCAATTTTATGATTGAATATTATTCAAGGTGTCTCACAGATGTACCCTATTGATTTTCAGTTGACTGGAGCGAGTACAGCGGATCCTATGAATCCAGATATACTGAATTTTTGGTTATTTTTGGAGAAATTTCGGTTTGTTAGCATGATACATCCCCCGAAGTGTATACTAGTAACAATTTTATGATAGAATATTGTTCAGGGCCACAGATGCGGAAAAGTTAGTTTTAATCCTTAAAACAGTTTATTTTAATAATGTTTCTTCAGCAGTATCGTAGCAAATGGATCCGTAATCTAATTTACTTCTTATCAGTGATTTGTATAGGTTCAATAGGGTGATTGCACTAGCTCCCCATGTTCGGTTTGATAGAATTTTTTATAGATTTATTCGGGATTGGCATGACTGTTGAAGGACTTCTATGTGTGTTTTCCATTTGAGAGAACAATCTAAAGTAAGACCAAGAAAATTCACTTCTTCTAACCGCGTTAGAGGAGTTCTATCTGTCAAAAATCATGTAGTGTTTCTTTTCGCTTGAAAATTGGAATCCTGTATTTTGAGACCAGTTTTCGATTTGATGGAGGCAATTTTGAAGAAAAGTGGAGGCGAACTTTGTGCCTTTACTTCTTGTATAAATGATGAGGTCATCTGCATAAAGGCAAATTTTGATGGGAGGTTTTATAATTTCGGCTTTGCTGTTTATTGCAGTGAGAAAAAGTGTGGGACTCAATATTTTAATATTATTATAGACAGGACATTATAAACAAATTGCATGGTTCACAAAGGTAGAGTAATATTGGCAATTTTGAAAGATGAATTTGTAGTATAAAGAGTCGATTTGTTATTCTTTTGTTGGGGGGATTTAATACAGTTCATTTCAATATTTTCATATGCAATACTTTTGAACAACCCAGTATTATCTATGTAATCAATATGGTTGAAAAACCCAATATATGTGGGATTTGGCACTATTTAATTTTCGATGACATTTACATGTTTTATTTTAAAAAAGAGAAAAGTTTGTAACCACACTATAATGTGGTTATTTTTATTTAGAAAAAATAGAGAGTTGAATTTGAGTATCCGAATGGAGAACATCTCGTTCAAGATTTCTCCAAAGAATTGTAAATTAGTATATAGTAATTTGAATATTGTAATTAATTGGTATAAAGTTTTATTCGGTTCACCCAATATAAATTCAGTGCTTTTCTTTTTTTTGACAAGTGATGCATCATTCGAGGATAGTGAAAAATCCTGAATTCTAAATTGCATTTGGAATTGTACGAGTTTGCTGTATTTTCTCATCCATATGGTGAGTCCATTGCAGATTTGAATAATGCATTATTTCATTTAAATGAACAGGCCTTAAAATCAAAATTGACAATAGATGCATCTCAACATAAATTTATAAATTTGAATTCAAAATAACAAAGAGTCATAAGTATACGTATCGAAGAAACAATTAGAAGAAAATATAACAAAAATTGAGGACTGTGATTGAGCATTTGATATTTGCCAATTCAGGTGACAATTAAAAACAATTTAAAAATTGTAACGAGGTTCTCGTTACTGAAAGTTATCTTGTGTCACCGAGTGTATTTTCATTTTTGTATTTTTGTCACTGAGTATATTTATTTTATATTATTTCATCCGTTATGTATTTTGGCCTCTGTATAAAAATCACTTTGTAGTTTATGTCGCCGAGTATATAGTTAGTTTATATTATATATCGCCCGTTATGTATTTTGGCCTCTGTATAAAAGTTACTTCATAGTTTATGTCGCCGAGTATATATTTATTATATCATCCGTTATGTATTTTGGCCTCTATAAAAGAATCACTTTGTAGTTTATGTCACCGAGTATATATTTATTTCATATTATATATCGCCCGTTATGTATTTTGGCCTCTGTATAAAAATTACTTTCTTGTTTATGTCGCCGAGTATATGTTCAAAACATTTCAGCTATAAGATTTAAAACTATTTTAAGTGTCAAAAGGACATTATTATTTACTCTCTAGTTTCTGGGTAGAAATAGTTTTGTACATAAGAGATATAGTTATTTTAAGTTCCAATAATATTTTTATTTTACTGTCTAGTTCCCGTGGGGAAATTATTTATTGAATGTAAAATGTTTATTCCGGCTGATACCACCGCTTCGCCACCGCCATACGATAAGCAGTGAGTAGCGCGCAGGTCGAACTAATCGAGGAGGTGGAAATTTGTAAAGCATATGCGAAGAGTCGAGTCGGCTGTAAGTAGTGAGTTGTGTATATTCCTAGAGCACAGTAACCGTAAATATCATTCCGCCGAACCGTATTTTTGGCTTTTTTTCTTTTTCTTGTTTCTTTTGAAAATTTGATAATTTCTTTTTTGAGTTTTCTTTTGGTGTATAAGTACCACGAGAATTTGGTTGTTGTAGAAGGTAAGAAGTTTTTAATTATAACGGTTCGAAATGAAGTGGTCTTTTCAATCACAAATCTAGTGTATTCATTGTGTTTATTTTTCGTGTTTTAACAATAAGTTGGAACATCTTGGCATAACCGGAGTCCGGTCTTTTCTTGATCTTCTCTTTCAATTTTTCCGTGAAGAGGTTTAGATTGAAATATCAGGCAGCGCCAGGCATAAATATCCGCTAGGGCTTTCTAATATTTTAAATAGACAACCCTAATAATTTAGTAATTTGCACACCCGGTATTTTCTTGATCTTTTCTTTCAATTTTCCCGTGCAGAGGTTTAGATTGAAATATCAGGGAGCGCCAGGCATACATATCCGCTAGGGCGTTCTAATATTTTAAATCGACAACCCTAATAATTTAGTGATTTGCACACCCGGTCTTTTCTTGATCTTTTCTCTCAATTTTTCCGTGAAAAGGTTTAGATTGAAATATCAGGGAGCGCCAGGCATACATATCCGCTAGGGCTTTCTAATATTTTAAATCGACAACCCTAATAATTTTGTAATTTGCACACCCGTCTTTTCTTGATCTTTTCTTTCAATTTTTCTGTGAAAAGGTTCAGAATGGAATATCAGGGAGCGCTAGGCATACATATCTGCTAGGGCTTTCTAATATTTTAAATCGACAACCCTAATAATTTAGTAATTTGCACACCCGGTCTTTTCTTGAACTTTTCTTTCAATTTTCCCGTGAAAAGGTTTAGATTGAAATATCAGGGACCGCCAGGCATACATATCCGCTAGCGCTTTCTAATATTTTAAATCGACAACCCTAATAATTTAGTAATTTGCACACCCGCTCTTTTCTTGAACTTTTCTTTCAATTTTCCCGTGAAAAGGTTTAGATTGAAATATCAGGGACCGCCAGGCATACATATCCGCTAGCGCTTTCTAATATTTTAAATCGACAACCCTAATAATTTAGTAATTTGCACACCCGGTCTTTTCTTGAACTATTCTTTTAATTTTTCCGTGAAAAGATTTAGATTGAAATATCAGGGAGCGCCAGGCATACATATCCGCTAGGGCTTTCTAATATTTTAAATCGACAATCCTAATAATTTAGTAATTTGCACACCCGGTCTTTTCTTGAACTTTTCTTTCAATTTTTCCGTGAAAAGGTTTAGTTTGAAATATTAGGGAGCGTCAGGCATACATATCCGATAGGGCTTTCTAATATTTTAAATCGACAACCCAAATAATTTAGTAATTTGCACACCCGGTCTTGATCTTTTCTTTTAATTTTTCCGTGAAAAGGTTCAGAATGAAATATCAAGGAGCGCCAGGTATACATATCCGCTAGGGCTTTCTAATATTTTAAATCGACAACCCTAATAATTTAGTAATTTGCACACCCGATCTTTTCTTGAACTTTTCTTTCAATTTTCCCGTGAAAAGGTTTAGATTGAAATATCAGGGACCGCCAGGCATACATATCCGCTAGCGCTTTCTAATATTTTAAATCGACAACCCTAATAATTTAGTAATTTGCACACCCGGTCTTTTCTTGAACTATTCTTTTAATTTTTCCGTGAAAAGATTTAGATTGAAATATCAGGGAGCGCCAGGCATACATATCCGCTAGGGCTTTCTAATATTTTAAATCGACAACCCTAATAATTTAGTAATTTGCACACCCGCTCTTTTCTTGAACTTTTCTTTCAATTTTCCCGTGAAAAGGTTTAGATTGAAATATCAGGGACCGCCAGGCATACATATCCGCTAGCGCTTTCTAATATTTTAAATCGACAACCCTAATAATTTAGTAATTTGCACACCCGGTCTTTTCTTGAACTATTCTTTTAATTTTTCCGTGAAAAGATTTAGATTGAAATATCAGGGAGCGCCAGGCATACATATCCGCTAGGGCTTTCTAATATTTTAAATCGACAATCCTAATAATTTAGTAATTTGCACACCCGGTCTTTTCTTGAACTTTTCTCTCAATTTTTCCGTGAAAAGGTTTAGTTTGAAATATTAGGGAGCGTCAGGCATACATATCCGATAGGGCTTTCTAATATTTTAAATCGACAACCCAAATAATTTAGTAATTTGCACACCCGGTCTTGATCTTTTCTTTTAATTTTTCCGTGAAAAGGTTCAGAATGAAATATCCAGGAGCGCCAGGTATACATATCCGCTAGGGCTTTCTAATATTTTAAATCGACAACCCTAATAATTTAGTAATTTGCACACCCGGTCTTTTCTTGATCCTTTCTTTCAATTTTCCCATGAAGAGGTTTAGATTGAAATATCAGGAAGCGCCAGGCATACATATCCGCTAGGGCTTTCTAATATTTTGAATCGACAACCCTAATAATTTAGTAATTTGCACACCCGGTCTTGATCTTTTCTTTTAATTTTTCCGTGAAAAGGTTCAGAATGAAATATCAAGGAGCGCTAGGCATACATATCCGCTAGGGCTTTCTAATATTTTAAATCGACAACCCTAATAATTTAGTAATTTGCACACCCGGTCTTTTCTTGATCCTTTCTTTCAATTTTCCCATGAAGAGGTTTAGATTGAAATATCAGGAAGCGCCAGGCATACATATCCGCTAGGGCTTTCTAATATTTTGAATCGACAACCCTAATAATTTAGTAATTTGCACACCCGGTCTTTTCTTGATCTTTTCTTTCAATTTTCTCGTGAAGAGGTTTGGATTGAAATATCAGGGAGCGCCAGGCATACATATCCGCTAGGGTTTTCTAATATTTTAAATCGACAACCCTAATAATTTAGTAATTTGAACACCCGGTCTTTTCTTGATCATTTCTTTCAATTTTTCCGTGGAAAAGTTTAGATTGGAATATCAGGTAGCGCCAGGCATACGTATCCGCTAGGGCTTCCTAATATTTTAAATCAACAACCCCAATAATTTAATAAGTCACACCCCCGGTCGTTTCTAGTCATTCTCTTTCATTTTTCCGTGGAGAGGTTTCGATTGAAATATCACGTAGCGCCAGTCAAACATATCCGCTAGGGCTTCCTAATATTTTAAATCAACAACCCTAACCATTTTGTAACTCACCCCCCTTCCCGTTATTCAAAAAGGCTTACTACACCTACCGAGTATACCAAGAATAACTAACCGTTTATTTATGTATCTTAAATTTACACGAAACCCGTTCAATTTATAAAAGCTTTGGTGAAACCTATTGCACGAAAAGACCACCGAGTTCGGAAGATTTCATCGTTGATTTTACCGTTTCTTTCTTGCATACACAATTTTATATTTACAAAACACTCTCGCTTATGTCCTGCCTGCTTCGTCGCTACTAACCGCTTATAAATTGTATATATAATCTGTTGATATATCTGTTTCGTGGAGACTAGGATATCACCTCTCATTACCTGTTTCAATTTCTTTTTCTTAGTACCTCTATTGTATATAACGGATTAGTTGACTTTAAAAAAAATAATATACAATTAAAATATAACGTAACCGGACCTTGGTGTTTTATTGACCGACTATAGATTAGCACCTACCCATAGTAGAGTAGTTATTTGGCTGCACGAATTTTAGCTTCCCGTAGAGTGGACTAGGAGCATAACTTCCATTTTAAGACTAGCGAGAACGTTTGTTTTATTTAGCAATAACCACCGGATTTTGACAACAAAAGACCCCTGGAATTTACCGTACCTCCATCTGAGACTACCTGGAACTCTCGACGAGTGGAGTCTAGGGGCCGTGGAGACAACCACGTTAAAAATCTGGCGCCCGGGAAAGTGTACGGATTCCAAGGTGTCAGAAGTGACGTTATGAGGCGTTAAGAGGTAGGGCAAAGGGCCGCTACCTATACCACACCGCAACGCGCTTCCGGAGAATATATATATATATATATATATATATATATATATATATATATATATATATATATATATATATATATTGAACCAGATATCATAGATCGTAAGAGAATAGTACTATTAAAATATGTTGCTAGTATTAAAATATATGAAAATAATATAATTTAAGAAAATAAGTAAAAAGGAAACACTTTTCTTAATTTAAACAACATATCAAATAAAGATATATTAAATAATAGCCTATAACAATATAATAAATAAGGAATTACCTCAATAATAATACAAAATATAGAGATTGCCTAACCAATGTAATGATGTAAATAAAGTTGCCTAAGACGAAGAATAATTTCCATACCATAACCAGCTGTTCACCTAAAAAGAAACAATTATATAGTCAAGTCAAGAGAATATTAGATATAAGTAGTTACATTAGAATACAAATATTATTATAGATAATTCATCATTAATTTAAGAATAAAAAACAAATACAAATATTGAATAGAATAGAATTCAATAGATTTTCATCGATAAACAAATAATGACATATATACAAATGATATATGGTAAATAATATAAACGTTGAATCAGTAAATAGAAATTTGTTAAAGTTTATTATAAATAATATAATACAAAGAGTTTAGACAAATAACATAAGAGAATTTATATTTATAATGAATATGAGTGTAACAATGATATACTATCAATAACAATATTGGATGTTGTACCATTTAAATGTATCTATGTATAACCAATTTTAATTTAGTTGTATGATGAAAAAACTCATAGGAACTCTATAAATGAACTAATTATGTAAAAGAATGTATGTATGAAATTTTTTAATAAGTGATAGAAGTTTAAATTATCTGATTGCAAAAGACAATATCTTATTGGTTATAAAATATGACAGAACAAATTGTGAATCAATAAATAAACTTTGAAATAGTGACCTGAAAAAGAACAAAAGACTGTTTGTTGAAAAAAGTAGAGAATCGAGGGGACGCTAAAAGAAGAAGGGAAGCTGGTGTCAAGAAGCGAGGAGTGTGTGTGATGGTGTTCCTGAAATTTCAAGAAATTCCCGGTTTAACACATTTAAACCTATAAAGTACTATTAAATACAATCTTAGTAATACTCACAGTCAATTGTATCATTTTTTTCGGCAAGAATTTACGAAATTTTCATCAATTTTTGTTTTTTGGAACTTCAGCGGAGTGTTCCTGGGATCCAGAGACTTTCATCCCAATTCAAGAGCAACAGGTCAGTGTTTTAAAATCATTATTGGCCAATAATCAGTGTAAAAACTCAAAATACTCAATTAAGTACTTAATTTCATGAATTGATAATTTTTTGCAAATATGATCGATCTGAAAAAGAAAGAAACAGACTTTGTATAGTGAATTCATTGCATTCATCGTTACATTTAATAAAAGGCCGAATTTTCAATAAATTAAAATATGTACTTATGCCATCTTGTAATCGCATAAATCTGGTGATTGAAATTTCATAATGTAATAACTATTTCCATCTGTATATAATTTCTATTTTTCTATCTATGTATATAACAATTTTCTTTCCACAGCAATTTGTATCATATATAACTATGATTTATATATAAATTCTTTTATGTGTTTGAACCATTCACTTGTTTGCATCTTCAACAAACTTTGTATAATATGAATAGATGCTTCTTACGGATCAGAATTGTTCGTTTTATGTTAAAGCGCATGACTAGTTTTTCACGCATGCGCATTGATGAAATTATTAAAATAAATAAGTAGATACAATATAACCATTGGCGTCGCACATTATTTTTATCAAATATGAAATATTGCATTGAAAATTAAATCTATTTCAAATAATGTGTTTTCTTTTTATTTAAACAATTACAACAATATAATAAGCCAGGACTCAATGAGAAAAAGGATTTCATGCTCCCGAATTAATAAATATATAATAAATATAACAACTATATAAAAAACAATAACTGAGCTAGCCAAACTAAATAGAAATTCTAAATAATCCAGAATATATTAATAAGTGTCACCCAAAACGTGGGGCGTTGTAAAAATTTTGGTTATATTTGTAAAATTTAATACTTAATTAAAATGGCAAAACGAATGATGTTGAGAGATGGAAGGCAGGTAGGAGCAGACAGTGGTTCAGAAGAGGAAAGGGAAGAACGAAGTCATGGTATGGGAGAATACCAAGCGGTTTATTTGGAACAAGGACAACAACTTGAAGGAGATGCACAGGGAGATGGTATGACAGCAGATGAGGAAGCTATAGAACAAGTAGATAGGATACAAGAGAGAAGGGAACCACAAGTAGGAACGAATATTAATGATCCAATAATGCAAATTTTGATGAGCATAAATAGTATGAGGGCAGATATGAACCAGAAATTTGAAGAAAATAGGACAAATATGGACACAATGAGGGGAGATATAAACAAAATGGAGGAGAATATTAGGGAAGATTTGAATGGAACTATGAATAAATTGGAAATGAAGATAGAAGAGGTGAAAACCGAAAGTATCCAAGAATTCAGAAAACTTAGGGAAGAAAATGAAGAATGTAGGCAGCAGATAAATAAGGTGAAAGAAGATATGGTGGAGCAAAACAAACATATACGGATTGAAATTCAAGAAAACGGTATGAAAATTAGAGAGCAGATAGAAAATCAAGTAGTAGAAAAAATTCAAGAAATAGAGAAAGGTATAGAAGAAAAATTACCGGGAACGATCCAAGCGGAAGTTATAAAACAAACAGAAGATATAACGAAAGGAATGGAGTATATGAAATTCAGGGAACAAACAATCGAAGAAATTATGCAAAATTATCAGCAAAACGCGGAACATAAATTTAAGGAATTAGATATAAAGTTTCAAAAACAAACAGGAACATGTGAGGAGAGGAACGAGCACATTGGACAAATATTTCATGAAGAACTGGAAGAAATGAACAGAAAATTACAGGAACAAGTAATTGAAGAAGTAAATCAACATTGCCAAGAAAATGTAATCAAAGATTTGGATGGCAGAATAAAAAAAGCAACAGGCATTTGTACTAGAAGAAGTGGAATCATGGGAAGTCAATTTAATAGGGAAATACAAGAGATGAATCGAAGATTAACAGATACAGTGGAAGAAATAGGAGATATTATAAGAAGAACTGAAAGAGGTATAGGATGCTCAGGAAAATTTTATAATAATAATGTAGTAATAAGAATAAAATATGATAACAAAATGAATATAATTTAAACACATGCTTTTGTTAAAATAATAAGTAGTAAAATGAATAATATGGAAGAATTGGAAACGCAAATTTTAATAGATTCATTGGAAGAAATTTATGAGATATGGGGCAACAAAGTTAAAAAGGATACAGTAGAGAATAGACAGACGCTTCAGAAACTTATCGAGATTCAAACAACAGGAGAAGAAAACAAGAAAAAGGTTAGAAAAAAAAAGCAAATTGAATAGTATGACTTGAGAACAGGAATAAAATTTGGAGACGAAAATGCAATTCAATGGAAAAGGGGAAGGATACAGAAATTAAGTCGAAATAAAGAATGTACATATAATTTATTAGTAATGAGTAACCCAATGCTAAAGAATGTATATATGTTATGTTACGAATAATACTTGAAAAAAGGAAATGATAGTCATAAGGATAGATTTAAAATTTAATATTAGGTAGTGTACAAAGATAAAGTAGATATTAGACAGAGTTTTGTTTTTCATTTGGCAGCTGGTGATCCAATTAAATTCATCACGTTTGTTTCTTCAGAACCTAAAAAAAATATATATAATATAATATAAAGAAAAATTTATTGGGTAAAACTTATAATTAAAACATTTCAAAAAAATTTCAGTATGGCAAATCAATATATATAGCAAATAAAGGAAACAATTTATGAGAGATACTGGTTTACATAGAATGAAACTATTAAAGAATATAGGATAGAGGGGATAAAATAAGAATAACTCAAGTATCAAATAGAGGTTCACATTTTTTAATTACGGAAATAAGATGTAAGTAATAAAGGATAGGAGAGGATAATAATGAATGATATTGATTAAAAATATAGGAGGTAATGTTTAATGTCAATTAGAATCTTATAGATTACTTGAAAATACAGGCAGGAATAAGGAAGTTGATATTGATATATATGAATATAAGAAATAATTAATTATATTGAATAATGAATATTGAAAAGAAATATGATATGAGGAGTATATAGAAGTATAATGTAATTACAAAGAAATAAGTTGATATATGAGTGGATGTTAGTAAGAAATGATAATAGAGAAGTATTATATGAAGTAATATTAAAAATATAATTTGACATTGATCTTAATCAAGTGTATTTTAAGGAAATAATTAGGAGACAGTTATTGAAAGAAATAGGTTGTAGTAGAAAATATGTGAACCAATATTTGAGAAACAAAGTTAAAGAAAGTAAGATTATGCCATAAAATTGTCAATTTTTTTTTGAATAAAATAAAATCAATCATTTATAATAAGAAAATTGAAATTTAAATAAATATCCAGGGTATGGATATCATTTAAATTTAAATTTGAGGGGAATTGAACCAGATATCATAGATCGTAAGAGAATTAGTACTATTAAAATATGTTGCTAGTATTAAAATATATGGAAATAATATAATTTAAGAAAATAAGTAAAAAGGAAACACTTTTCTTAATTTAAACAACATATCAAATAAAGATATATTAAATAATAGCCTATAACAATATAATAAATAAGGAATTACCTCAATAATAATACAAAATATAGAGATTGCCTAACCAATGTAATGATGTAAATAAAGTTGCCTAAGACGAAGAATAATTTCCATACCATAACCAGCTGTTCGCCTAAAAAGAAACAATTATATAGTCAAGTCAAGAGAATATTAGATATAAGTAGTTACATTAGAATACAAATATTATTATAGATAATTCATCATAATCATTAATTTAAGAATAAAAAACAAATACAAATATTGAATAGAATAGAATTCAATAGATTTTCATCGATAAACAAATAATGACATATATACAAATGATATATGGTAAATAAAATAAACGTTGAATCAATAAATAGAAATTTGTTAAAGTTTATTATAAATAATATAATACAAAGAGTTTAGACAAATAACATAAGAGAATTTATATTTATAATGAATATGAGTGTAACAATGATATACTATCAATAACAATATTGGATGTTGTACCATTTAAATGTATCTATGTATAACCAATTTTAATTTAGTTGTATGATGAAAAAACTCATAGGAACTCTATAAATGAACTAATTATGTAAAAGAATGTATGTATGAAATTTTTTAATAAGTGATAGAAGTTTCAATTATCTGATTGCAAAAGACAATATCTTATTGGTTATAAAATATGACAGAACAAATTGTAAATCAATAAATAAACTTTGAAATAGTGACCTGAAAAAGAACAAAAGACTGTTTGTTGAAAAAAGTAGAGAATCGAGGGGACGCTAAAAGAAGAAGGGAAGCTGGTGTCAAGAAGCGAGGAGTGTGTGTGATGGTGTTCCTGAAATTTCAAGAAATTTCCGGTTTAACACATTTAAACCTATAAAGTACTATTAAATACAATCTTAGTAATACTCACAGTCAATTGTATCAAGTTTTTCGGCAAGAATTTACGAAATTTTCATCAATTTTGGTTTTTTGGAACTTCAGCGGAGTGTTCCTGGGATCCAGAGACTTTCATCCCAATTCAAGAGCAACAGGTCAGTGTTTTAAAATCATTATTGGCCAATAATCAGTGTAAAAACTCAAAATACTCAATTAAGTACTTAATTTCATAAATTGATAAACTTTTGCAAATATGATCGATCTGAAAAAGAAAGAAACAGACTTTGTATAGTGAATTCATTGCATTAATCGTTAAATTTAATAAAAGGCCGAATTTTCAATAAATTAAAATATGTACTTACGCCATCTTGTAATCGCATAAATCTGGTGATTGAAATTTCATAATGTAATAACTATTTCCATCTGTATATAATTTCTATTTTTCTATCTATGTATATAACAATTTTCTTTCCACAGCAATTTGTATCATATATAACTATGATTTATATATAAATTCTTTTATGTGTTTGAACCATTCACTTGTTTGCATCTTCAACAAACTTTGTATAATATGAATAGATGCTTCTTACGGATCAGAATTGTTCGTTTCATGTTAAAGCGCATGACTAGTTTTTCACGCATGCGCATTGATGAAATTATTAAAATAAATAAGTAGATACAATATAACCATTGGCGTCGCACATTATTTTTATCAAATATAAAATATTGCATTGAAAATTAAATCTATTTCAAATAATGTGTTTTCTTTTTATTTAAACAATTACAACAATATAATAAGCCAGGACTCAAAGAGAAAAAGGATTTCATGCTCCCGAATTAATAAATATATAATAAATATAACAACTATATAAAAAACAATAACTGAGCTAGCCAAACTAAATAAAAATTCTAAATAATCCAGAATATATTAATAATTGTCACCCAAAACGTGGGGCGTTGTAAAAATTTTGGTTATATTTGTAAAATTTAATACTTAATTAAAATGGCAAAACGAATGATGTTGAGAGATGGAAGGCAGGTAGGAGCAGACAGTGGTTCGGAAGAGGAAAGGGAAGAACGAAGTCATGGTATGGGAGAATACCAAGCGGTTTATTTGGAACAAGGACAACAATTTGAAGGAGATGCACAGGGAGATGGTATGACAGCAGATGAGGAAGCTATAGAACAAGTAGATAGGATACAAGAGAGAAGGGAACCACAAGTAGGAACGAATATTAATGATCCAATAATGCAAATTTTGATGAGCATAAATAGTATGAGGGCAGATATGAACCAGAAATTTGAAGAAAATAGGACAAATATGGACACAATGAGGGGAGATATAAACAAAATGGAGGAGAATATTAGGGAAGATTTGAATGGAAATATGAATAAATTGGAAATGAAGATAGAAGAGGTGAAAACCGAAAGTATCCAAGAATTCAGAAAACTTAGGGAAGAAAATGAAGAATGTAGGCAGCAGATAAATAAGGTGAAAGAAGATATGGTGGAGCAAAACAAACATATACGGATTGAAATTCAAGAAAACGGTATGAAAATTAGAGAGCAGATAGAAAATCAAGTAGTAGAAAAAATTCAAGAAATAGAGAAAGGTATAGAAGAAAAATTACCGGGAACGATCCAAGCGGAAGTTATAAAACAAACAGAAGATATAACGAAAGAAATGGAGTATATGGAATTCAGGGAACAAACAATCGAAGAAATTATGCAAAATTATCAGCAAAACGCGGAACATAAATTTAAGGAATTAGATATAAAGTTTCAAAAACAAACAGGAACATGTGAGGAGAGGAACGAGCACATTGGACAAATATTTCATGAAGAACTGGAAGAAATGAACAGAAAATTACAGGAACAAGTAATTGAAGAAGTAAATCAACATTGCCAAGAAAATGTAATCAAAGATTTGGATGGCAGAATAAAAAAAGCAACAGGCATTTGTACTAGAAGAAGTGGAATCATGGGAAGTCAATTTAATAGGGAAATACAAGAGATGAATCGAAGATTAACAGATACAGTGGAAGAAATAGGAGATATTATAAGAAGAACTGAAAGAGGTATAGGATGCTCAGGAAAATTTTATAATAATAATGTAGTAATAAGAATAAAATATGATAACAAAATGAATATAATTTAAACACATGCTTTTGTTAAAATAATAAGTAGTAAAATGAATAATATGGAAGAATTGGAAACGCAAATTTTAATAGATTCATTGGAAGAAATTTATGAGATATGGGGCAACAAAGTTAAAAAGGATACAGTAGAGAATAGACAGACGCTTCAGAAACTTATCGAGATTCAAACAACAGGAGAAGAAAACAAGAAAAAGGTTAGAAAAAAAAAGCAAATTGAATAGTATGACTTGAGAACAGGAATAAAATTTGGAGACGAAAATGCAATTCAATGGAAAAGGGGAAGGATACAGAAATTAAGTCGAAATAAAGAATGTACATAGAATTTATTAGTAATGAGTAACCCAATGCTAAAGAATGTATATATGTTATGTTACGAATAATACTTGAAAAAAGGAAATGATAGTCATAAGGATAGATTTAAAATTTAATATTAGGTAGTGTACAAAGATAAAGTAGATATTAGACAGAGTTTTGTTTTTCATTTGGCAGCTGGTGATCCAATTAAATTCATCACGTTTATTTCTTCAGAACCTAAAAAAAATATATATAATATAATATAAAGAAAAATTTATTAGGTAAAACTTATAATTAAAACATTTTAAAAAAATTTGAGTATGGCAAATCAATATATATATAGCAAATAAAGGAAACAATTTATGAGAGATACTGGTTTACATAGAATGAAACTATTAAAGAATATAGGATAGAGGGGATAAAATAAGAATAACTCAAGTATCAAATAGAGGTTCACATTTTTTAATTACGGAAATAAGATGTAAGTAATAAAGGATACGAAAGGATAATAATGAATGATATTGATTAAAAATATAGGAGGTAATGTTTAATGTCAATTAGAATCTTATAGATTACTTGAAAATACAGGCAGGAATAAGGAAGTTGATATTGATATATATGAATATAAGAAATAATTAATTATATTGAATAATGAATATTGAAAAGAAATATGATATGAGGAGTATATAGAAGTATAATGTAATTACAAAGAAATAAGTTGATATATGAGTGGATGTTAGTAAGAAATGATAATAGAGAAGTATTATATGAAGTAATATTGAAAATATAATTTGACATTGATCTTAATCAAGTGTATTTTAAGGAAATAATTAGGAGACAGTTATTGAAAGAAATAGGTTGTAGTAGAAAATATGTGAACAAATATTTGAGAAACAAAGTTAAAGAAAGTAAGATTATGCCATAAAATTGTCAATTTTTTTTTGAATAAAATAAAATCAATCATTTATAATAAGAAAATTGAAATTTAAATAAATATCCAGGGTATGGATATCATTTAAATTTAAATTTGAGGGGAATTGAACCAGATATCATAGATCGTAAGAGAATTAGTACTATTAAAATATGTTGCTAGTATTAAAATATATGAAAATAATATAATTTAAGAAAATAAGTAAAAAGGAAACACTTTTCCTTATTTAAACAACATATCAAATAAAGATATATCAGATAATAGCCTATAACAATATAATAAATAAGGAATTACCTCAATAATAATACAAAATATAGAGATTGCCTAACCAATGTAATGATGTAAATAAAGTTGCCTAAGACGAAGAATAATTTCCATACCATAACCAGCTGTTCACCTAAAAAGAAACAATTATATAGTCAAGTCAAGAGAATATTAGATATAAGTAGTTACATTAGAATACAAATATTATTATAGATAATTCATCATAATCATTAATTTAAGAATAAAAAACAAATACAAATATTGAATAGAATAGAATTCAATAGATTTTCATCGATAAACAAATAATGACATATATACAAATGATATATGGTAAATAAAATAAACGTTGAATCAATAAATAGAAATTTGTTAAAGTTTATTATAAATAATATAATGCAAAGAGTTTAGACAAATAACATAAGAGAATTTATATTTATAATGAATATGAGTGTAACAATGATATACTATCAATAACAATATTGGATGTTGTACCATTTAAATGTATCTATGTATAACCAATTTTAATTTAGTTGTATGATGAAAAAACTCATAGGAACTCTATAAATGAACTAATTATGTAAAAGAGTGTATGTATGAAATTTTTTAATAAGTGATAGAAGTTTCAATTATCTGATTGCAAAAGACAATATCTTATTGGTTATAAAATATGACAGAACAAATTGTGAATCAATAAATAAACTTTAAAATAGTGACCTGATAAAGAACAAAAGACTGTTTGTTGAAAAAAGTAGAGAATCGAGGAGACGCTAAAAGAAGAAGGGAAGCTGGTGTCAAGAAGCGAGGAGTGTGTGTGATGGTGTTCCTGAAATTTCAAGAAATTCCCGGTTTAACACATTTAAACCTATAAAGTACTATTAAATACAATCTTAGTAATACTCACAGTCAATTGTATCAAGTTTTTCGGCAAGAATTTACGAAATTTTCATCAATTTTGGTTTTTTGGAACTTCAGCGGAGTGTTCCTGGGATCCAGAGACTTTCATCCCAATTCAAGAGCAACAGGTCAGTGTTTTAAAATCTTTATTGGCCAATAATCAGTGTAAAAACTCAAAATACTCAATTAAGTACTTAAT
The DNA here is from genome assembly GCA_963921935.1 of Galeruca laticollis. Lineage (NCBI taxonomy): Eukaryota > Metazoa > Arthropoda > Insecta > Coleoptera > Chrysomelidae > Galeruca > Galeruca laticollis. Next base: position 201,531,464 of record OY998178.1, read on the forward strand.
TTCATAAATTGATAAGCTTTTGCAAATATGATCGATCTGAAAAAGAAAGAAACAGACTTTGTATAGTAAATTCATTGCTTTAATCGTTAAATTTAATAAAAGGCCGAATTTTCAATAAATTAAAATATGTACTTACGCCATCTTGTAATCGCATAAATCTGGTGATTGAAATTTCATAATGTAATAACTATTTCCATCTGTATATAATTTCTATTTTTCTATCTATGTATATAACAATTTTCTTTCCACAGCAATTTGTATCATATATAACTATGATTTATATATAAATTCTTTTATGTGTTTGAACCATTCACTTGTTTGCATCTTCAACAAACTTTGTATAATATGAATAGATGCTTCTTACGGATCAGAATTGTTCGTTTTATGTTAAAGCGCATGACTAGTTTTTCACGCATGCGCATTGATGAAATTATTAAAATAAATAAGTAGATACAATATAACCATTGGCGTCGCACATTATTTTTATCAAATATAAAATATTGCATTGAAAATTAAATCTATTTCAAATAATGTGTTTTCTTTTTATTTAAACAATTACAACAATATAATAAGCCAGGACTCAAAGAGAAAAAGGATTTCATGCTCCCGAATTAATAAATATATAATAAATATAACAACTATATAAAAAACAATAACTGAGCTAGCCAAACTAAATAAAAATTCTAAATGATTCAAAATATATTAATAATATATATATATATATATATATATATATATATATATATATATATATATATATATATATATATAATAAAAAATTATATCAAAACGCGTCTCAAAATTCGGTGAATTGAAATAGATAATAGTTCGTAATTTATTTAGTTTTACTTTGTATTTGATAAATTTTTGTTATGTGTTAAAAAAAGGAAAACTAGGATTTGTTCTACGATTTGGTAATTGTATATACACTTTTGAATTTTAACATTTTAACTTACTGTGAATTAAATTTATTTACCTTATGAAAAATTTTATTTCTGACAGTGACATTTGGTTGTTTTTTGCGACAGATAATTTCATTGAAATATAGTAGCTGTCATGAAGCAATTAAATAACCTGTATAATCTAGAATCAACAGTTAGATGTTACTACGGGTTAGAAAATCAGGAACACGAATTATAATTAATATATAATTTAGACAAAACTTGAAGATTATAAAAAATTTATTTTGATAGCGCATTGAACCCACCCTGAGATAAGAGTGATTGGAATATTTCTACATTAAATATATCTTTCAATAAAATAAAAATTTTGATAGTCGGAAATTATTTGACAATTAGTGACAGTGTTAGGTTTGAAACATATAACAACATACGGTACATTAAGCCGTGTGTACAATATATATATATATATATATATATATATATATATATATATATATATATATATCTATATATTTATATATATATATATATATATATATTATATATATAGATATATATCATATATATATATATATTATATATATATATTATATATATATATATATATATATATATATATATATATTTAAAAGAACTTGCGACACTTTGTATGCGATAATATGAAATGAACATGCTACACACGCTATGCAAATACAAAATTTAAAATTTAATTATCATTTAAAACGTCAGAAATCTATGGAAGAAAAATCATTCAAGAGAGAAAATAAATAATAAATCAAACCGAAGAAACATAAAGGAAATTCTCAATGTACCCTGTAAATGCACATATGTTAGAGATAAAATGAATTCTAGCTATTGAAAGAGAACCTTTTAGAACGTCACCTTATATAAATTGTAACAATCTATTTTTCACACAGTAAGAGTCAAAAGATGTTTTAAAGTATACTAATTAGATATTGTAAGAAACTTTTTGGAAACACCAGAAAATTATTTTAGAATATGTCAAGGAATAAAATCAAAATAATAAAAACGTTAGAGCTATAATGTCTGACATTTGTGAAATTAATTGTCATTTTAGGTAGAGCAAGTGAAAGAAAATATAACTGTCAGTTTTAAATATTTTGGAAATTATATAAAAGGAAGTAGTATATGAAATTTGATTATTTAGAAATATAAAACGGAATGTTCTAAAAAGATAAATAAACAATTTGAAACCTGAAATGAGATTTACCAACAAAAATTTTCACAACCGATTTGATTGGTTAATTATAATTGAAATGTTTTGATCAGCGGCAAGCGCATTGAGAATTAGGAAAAAAATGAATGGGGAAGGTTGTTAATAATGTTTACTATTAACTAGGTAGAATTCTTTCTAACAATCAATGGGGGTGAAAGTTAAAATCTTTGGAAAAGAATTTTGAATAACTAGAGAAGCGGCACTACTAAATGGTAAATATAGAAAGAAATAGATTATTTTTTAACATAATTCAATAAAATCTATAAATGAATCTGATAAATAGAAAAATAACAAGAGATTGGTAAAATAGCAGTACACTAACCTTAATTATTGATCCGTGTAATCAAGTAAAGTTTTGTATCGTGGAAATGATATAACATCGTCTTTGGTTCATACCCAAACAGGAGAAACTGTACAATATCCCAGCAAGGATCCTACAAGAATTAACGAGGTGAATTGGACATAAGTGAACAGGTATTTAAAAACTATTCCATTTTAAAAAGTTAAATAAACTCACTTGTATTGTGTACATAGTTGAACGTTGAAATTTCACAGACATTATTCATCGCCATATCCGCCATTTTTTATTCTAGAGTTTTTTGACAAGATAGTTAATGTGTATATTATGTTGCATAGTTGCACTTATATTTAATGATAATCCATTTGAGCGAATGTGTTTTGAATGAACGATCATCATAGATAAGTTATTCTTTTTAAAAATAAATTGTATTTGAATAATGTGTTTGTTTTCCTTGATTTCGCATTAAAAAACGTTTTTCATTTGAAAAATTTAACTACATTGTTGGAGAATTTCATTTCTAGACGATTGTTTCATTTATCATTTGGCAGTTGGCACCATTGATCAGACGGATCACAACTGTAGAGGGGTCTCGAAACAGAATGTACAGGACCGTTCTGTAAAATTTTATAAAGAAAGGAAAAGCAAGAATTTTTTTATTATTTGAAACTTTTTAAATAATAAATATTTTGTTTTTGGAGCTTCTAATATAAATTAAAAATATTTTATCTTATTCCATGAACCCAAGATTCTGAGGTTATTGAGTTCTCATGTAAATAACTAAAACTAGGATTTCAAAGTATAAAAAAAAGGTGAGTGTAATTATTTCATGATATATTTAAAAAAAATTCAATATACCGGGCGAATCAAAACATATAATTCATATAAGCTAAACAATAATAATTAGGTTTCTCACACATAAGAAACCACAATAATTTGTCGGCCCAACGTAGGGCGAATAGAGGGAGTTTTAAAACATTAAAATTCCACACCAAAGATTCCACAATGGCAGCCAAAAAAACTTCACAGGTTAGAGATAAAGTGAATCAAATAGTACATTACCTAAGCTTTCGAAGAGCATTGTCTTCATTCTCAAAGGCTATAATAAACCAGAAAGAAAAAATCGGTTAACTTAATAAAGAAAACAACTTCTGAAATCATTACGACTTACTTGTAGTGTTGATTTAAAATTAAACTCACATTTTACAAATTGCAGGAAAACCTTCATCCACTAAAGATTAAAATATTTAGTCGACATTTTGGTTATATATATATATATATATATATATATATATATATATATATGTATATATATATTTATTATATATATACTCGTATAAATATATATATATATATATATATATATATGTATATATATATTTATTATATATATACTCGTATAAATATATATATATATTATATATATATATAAATATATATATATATATATATATATATATATATATATATATATATATATATATATATATATACTAGCTGACCCGGCCACGCGTTGCTGTGGCTAAAGTTTTTGTTATATTACATTATAGTAAACAATCTAAGAGGAACAATAAGAGAACATCAGTCACGGAGTCCACTATGCTTTTTGACACAGATGGTATTTGTAAAAAAATATGGTGATCTTCTTATTTGACTTTCTACTACTATAACCCTTTAGTACAATGAAATTATTTACGAACAAAGACGAAAATGTTGATGTTGGTATACAAATTCACTGGATTGAGATTTGAAGGGGAAGTACGTTGAACACAATTAATTAAAATGTTCTTACACTTGATATTAAGCAGAAATCAATAGGTACAAAATAAAAATTTATCAGATTAATTATTTCCATGAAAAAGTGTAGGAAATTGTGTATCATTTTTGCATTGACATTTTAATTAAATTTTATAATTATGTGATAATACTTACATACATATATTCAAATTAAATTATAAAGTTTTGATCAATGAAGCACAAATAAGTAAAAAACAATTTCACTGTATTATCTTCACTATAATATGAATTGAATTTACACTTCAGTCTAAGTAACACGTGGCCGGCTATGCTAACACCAAAAATTTAAAAAGTGGAAATAATTGAATTATACGGTATTTCGTTTTAATAATTCACTACAAAATAAATTAAATTAATTTTATAGCGTCAACAACACGTGGTAATTATGCTGTTAAAATGTAGCTTATATGACACGTTCGTAGATTTACCATAGCAGCGCCATCTATTGATTAGTTACTCAACCCAGTCGAGAGGTATCGACATCTGTTAGAATCATTTGGAGTTAACAGATAATTGTGACTGTCAAATAATAACAGACAAATAATTAGCTGAATTATACGGTATTTCGTTCACTACAAAATAAATTTAATTAATTTTATAGCGTCAACAACACGTGGTAATTATGCTGTTAAAATGTAGCTTATATGACACGTTCGTAGATTTACCATAGCAGCGCCATCTATTGATTACTTACTCAACCCAGTCGAAAGGTATCGACATCTGTTAGAATGATTTGGACTTAACAGATAATTGTGAATAGTGACTAATAACAGACAAATAATTAGCAATAAATTAAAATTGCGACTATAATTTGAGATTTAAACTATCCTATCTCTCAAGTTGGATCGAACTGCACATGGTGTGCGAATTTTATTATAATCGGTTAAGTGGTTTAGGAGTCCATTGAGGACAAACATTGTGACACGAGATTTATATATATTTAGATATATATATATATAAATATATACAGGGTGTCCCGGGACTAATGGGAAAAAAGTCAGGAGCGTATAATCAGAGCCAAAATAATGTTAGTACTTCATATAAACTTTCTCTATGCAGGCCCTCGTTTTCGAGTTATAGGCCTCCAAAGTTTTAATTTTGAATTTGGTTTTTATTTTTATTTTTTGTACTAGTTATTTGATCTTTATAAAATTCACGGCAAAGCTATATTGTACATGTATGTTTATTTTGGTGAGGTAAACAGATTTGCAGTAGTGCCTTGATGCCAGGGACGGACTACTCGCAATGGTTAGTGATACAAAAATTTTGCAGGGATGGCACACCCTGTATGAAATTATCGAAATTGACTTCCCCACACATTACGCTAACGAAAAGGTACTCTTGTTGGAATTCGATAAAATAAGCCGTTTGGCTAATATTTACAGTTTTATTAATGCACTACGTACAAATTTACCTAACTAATTTATTTATATGATGTCCAAGATTTACCTATAGTACTACAAAAAAATAAATTGATGATAGCAGATGATAAAAACATTAAGAACTTATTTGATGGGTATTAAATAGGTACGCAAACAACGTAATTAGTTGCTTTTAATCAAAATTACACAACATTATTAAACCATTAAGAAAACCTCAAAAAACACTTCCCCACACATTAAGCTGACGAACAGGTACTCTTGTTGCAATTCGATTAAATAAGCCGATTGGCTAATATTTACAGTTTTATTAATGCACTACGTACCAATTACGCATTCACCATTTTTATAAGTACACAACAAGGTAGAACTAACTTATTAATACGATGTTCAGAATTTACTACCTACAGTACAACAAAAAAATAATTTAGCGATAGCAGAAGATAAAAAACATTAACGACTTATTAATTCGAAAGTTGGTAAAAAAATTTTAAAAGTGTTTTTACCGAAATTTACTGTCTCGACCCTTACTTCGTGGAATATGCTCATATTAGTGTTTTTAAATGAACCTAAAGGTCTCTAGTTAATTCCACAATATAATACAAGTTATTGAAAATTCTAAAAAATTGACAATGATATTGATTTATCGAAACAATTGTCAATTTTTTAGAATTTTCAATAACTTGTATTATATTGTGGAATTAACTAGAGACCTTGAGTTTCATTTAAAAACACTAAGTGTTTTTACCGTTTATCAAGTAACCATAGGATTAGTTGTCAAATGTTGTGTAGAATAGTTCGTAGTCAGCACTTCTCAATAATTCATGAGTACTTAATTTAACAGTTACAATGGCAGAATTCACTTTTATTGAGTACGCAGATATGCATTTAATGTATGGACTGGTTTCTCGAAACTGTTTAACGGCCAGAAGGCTTTATGCAGAACATTTTGCAAACAGATCATTGCCAAACAGACGAATGTTTGAGCGTATTAATCTCAGGATACGAGAAACATGTATGAATAAGTAAATGTAATTTTCCATGTATACAAAACAAAATTTTAAATTTTAGGAAGTTTTTTGCCAAAAAAGGTGGAGAAGGTCCAGTACGAAGCGTACGTACTGTGGCAGTCGAACAAGACTTGTTAAATGCAGTTGATCATGAACCATCAACGAGTTTACGAAAATTATCAAGAGAACATAACGTATCGAAATCAGTTGTTCATCGAGTTCTAAAAGAACGGCTGTTATATCCTCTTCACATGAAAAAAGTACACAGTATGATAGTGGCTGATTATCCTGCGCGACTTGAGTATAGCCATTGCTTTCTGCGACAACAACAAGCAGACAATACATTTATTAGTAACGTTCTCTTTACGAACGAATCCGGTTTCACCAGAGATCGAGTCATAAATTCTCATAATAAGCATTTATGGGATGATGTGAATCCACATGGCATTATCCAAACTAGGAGTCAGTATAGATTCATGGTTAATGTTTGGGCAGGAATAGTTGGCAATCATTTGATAGGGCCATACTCTATTGACGGTACTTTGACGGGTCAGAGATATTTGGAGTTTTTGCAAAATGAGTTAAGGAACCTGTTTGATGATGTACTAGTACCAACTCGAAGGAATTTATGGTTCATGCATGATGGGGCCCCTCCTCATTTCAGTTTAGATGTACGACAGCATTTACACACAAGGTTTCCTTATAGATGGATTGGTCGTGGAGGCCCTTTTCAATGGCCACCGCGATCAAGAGACGTTAATCCTGTGGATTTCTTTCTCTAGGGTTCTCTCAAAAGTAAGGTATTCGCAACACCTGTGCAAACAAGGCAAGATTTAATAGACAGAATTGTGTTACGCTGCAATGTTATTAGAAATAATGTGGGATTGCTCTTTCAAGTGCAAAGAAACAACCTTCGTAGACTTAGAATGTGCGTGGAAGTGGGAGGAGCTCATATTGTACATTTATTACAATAACGTTAGTTTCTGTTGTTGTTTAAAAATTAGTTTTAGTCTAATGTTTTAAAACTTGTGTTTTTTGAGGTTTTCTCAATGGTTTAATAATGTTGTGTTCGTAATTTTGATTAAAAGCAACTAATTACGTTGTTTGCGTATCTATTTCATTCCCATTTAATAAGTTCCTAATGTTTTTATCATCTGCTATCACCAAATTATATTTTTGTAGTACTATAGGTAAATCTTGGACATCATATAAATAAGTTAGTTAGGTAAATTTGTACGTAGTGCATTAATAAAACTGTAAATATTAGCCAAACGGCTTATTTTATCGAATTCCAACAAGAGTACCTTTTCGTTAGCGTAATGTGTGGGGAAGTCAATTTCGATAATTTCATACAGGGTGTGCCATCCCTGCAAAATTTTTGTATCACTAACCATTGCGAGTAGTCCGTCCCTGGCATCAAGGCACTACTGCAAATCTGTTTACCTCACCAAAATAAACATACATGTACAATATAGCTTTGCCGTGAATTTTATAAAGATCAAATAACTAGTACAAAAAATAAAAACCAAATTCAAAATCAAAACTTTGGAGGCCTATAACTCGAAAACGAGGGCCTGCATAGAGAGAGTTTATATGAAGTACTATCATTATTTTGGCTCAGATTATACGCTCCTGACTTTTTTCCCATTAGTCCCGGGACACCCTGTATATATATATATATATATATATATATATATATATATATATATATATATATATATATATATTGATATGGTCTATCAAAAGTTGACAGTAGTTGTCAAAAATTTCCCGGCTATCAAATTGTAATTAATTGAAAGATAAATTTAACATAAAATACTCGAATCACTCTTCCTCAGGGTGGTTTCAATGCGCTATTGAAAATAAAAATTTTATATAAATTTCTTTGTTCTGTTTGATCTATCTAATAATATAATGTGACTGTTTGTCCAAGACTATTAAATTCCTTTTTTGACATTCACTACGTATAAATGACTTGTATGTCAACAATAATACACAATTGTCACTTTTTAAAATAAAATTTCTAAATTTGATAAATATGTTTAATTTTCATCAACGTTCTTGAATGGTTTGAATGTTATAAATGTGAGTAACAAATTTACAAGTATTTACAATTATAAATCAAATAAATTTAATAATTTAGTTTTCCTTTTTTTACAACAATAAAGAACCAACTCGTATCTTCCCAGATATAAACTAAATGAATAACCTACAAACTATAACGTCTTATCTCTAGTACCATAAGTTTTATAAAAAAAATTTTGAAAGAGTTCAATCAACTTCAAAATTTCTCTTGATTTGTCAAATATCCGAAATGTGTTTATTTTATTGTATCTTCAAATTATTTAATATTCTATGCGAATTGAAAAGTTTAGATGCATCTATAATTCAATTTATTTTTAAGGCCTGAATCTTTCAATTAAATAATAATTCTGGAGTGGACTCACTAGTGTTCGATGATAACAGTCAGCTCGTACAATTCTAAAAACTTTAGAATTCCGGATTTTACACCTCTGCTTCAATCTTGACAAAGTTTTTTTTTATCACTCACGCACATAATTTAAATGGGTTACCGAATAATGCTTTCTATTATTAATCACTGTTGAAATTATTATAATACAAAATTATTGAATAGATCTAAAATTATATGTTACTCTTTGGAGAGCTCCTACTTAGAAGTTCTCTCTTCGTAGGATTCAACGTTACTGAATATTTTTCTTTCAATAAACAACCCAAATTATATTGTGGTTACCAAACTTTCTCTTTTCTCAAAAAAAAAAATTATCTCCTTACTATAAATAGATTTGGATTTCTTGTATTAACTAAATACCTTAAAATGACTATTTATTTCTCTAACCTTGAATATCTTTTTTAACTATTAAATTTTTCTAAATGAGCACTCAGCTTCTCAGGATGTTGAGTTCATAAGATTAAATATTCATATGATACATATGAACAGTAAACGCCAGATCTAAATATTGAATTTTGATAAAAAAAATGTGTGATCTAAAATATTTGTATTAAATAAATTTTAAATTTTTCTCTTAAATAGTTTGAATTCTTATTATATCGGTGTCATGTATATATGTACAAGGTACATTATAAAGTTAAAATGAATTTCTTTAGTTTGATTTAGTGTAAATTGTACTCTCGAATAGTTTTCCTTTCAATAATCCTATACTCGTTAATATCTTAAATTGTAATTGACTCGTGTTAGATATATATACAGTGTGTGGCATTATTTTTCCACATTAATATATATATATATATATATATATATATATATATATATATATATATGTATATATATATATATATATATATTTAATATTCAACTTTTTGGTAATATTTAGAATTATTTCTTCTTGGGTTAATGGATACAGACGAATATAATAATAAAATGATAGAATTACTAAATGATAAACATGTTTGTCAAAAAATTAAAACAGACAAAACCACTTCATTTATAAAACAAAAACAATACATTTGTAAGAAAACTATTAAATAACGGTTCTATTGATACAAACGAAGCTAAAAAACTACAAAAACATAATGCAATACCTCCAAAAATATATGGACTACCAAAATTACACAATCCAAATTTGCCAATTCGACCAATATATTCAATCATCATTCTACAAACTATCCAAATATCTAGCAAACATTTTATCAAAAATAACTAAAAATAATTTTTATATAAAAGATTCATTTATGCTGACAGAATTTTTATATACAGTACATATTCCTAATAATTACAAAATTATATTATTAAATATTATTTCAATGTACACAAATATCTCAAATGACTTAATAACACATATTCTAAATGAAAAATGGAATTAAATAAAACAAGACACCTCTAATGACTTTATAGAAAGCATTATGTTTATTCAAACCAATAAATGGTTGTACAATGGGATCTCCAATTTCTTCTAGTTTAGCACAAATGTCAATGGTATATGTAGAAGAAATAGTATCAGAAAATATAAAATTTGATATATTATTTTTCAAATGCTATGTTAAGGACTAATTAGCTGCTATTCCATAAGACAAATGTAATGAATTCCTCAATATGTTTAATTCCTTTAATTCTAAAATACAAGTCACCATAGAAATTGAAAATAATATTTATTTTCTAGATACGACACTAATTAAAACCAATAACAATAAAATAAAAACTGAATTATTTACAAAAGAAACTTGGTCAGGATGATATCTAAATTATAATTCATTCCATCCAAAAACACAGAAAAATAGTGTTGTTATAGAATCAATAGATAGAGCTATAAAACTAACTTCCCTTAAATATCGCCCTGAAGTAATTAAAAAACTTAAAATCGTTTAAGAAAATGATCAAAATCCTTTGAATCGATTAAATGAAATTATTCAATAACGTACATGCAAATATTACATGTGAATGTGAATCTATGTTTAGAGAATAATATCTTGATCACCAGAAATAGAAATCTCTAAAAGCTCTTACTCTTAACGCAGATAGTACTCAATAGAAAATGTCCGTTCCTCTTTATGTTTGCATATTGAGAAACGAACCTTGTCCCTACTAGTTGTACAATATATTATTTTTTAACTTATTAATTAGAAACTAAAATTCACAAATTTCATTATTTTTAATTGAATGGTTCGACGATTAGAAAGAGAGACTATGATGTGCTACACGAATAGTAGCATTAGCTATGTACACACAAACAAAACTTCCGAGAAATATGTTAAGCAGAAGATTATTGATTAGGGAAATGCATTCAGTGGAACTGTTTTAAATTCTTGCATGAAGTATGCGCATATGAAATAGCGTACTATTGGCCATGAGGCATATATCACACAATAGAGTCGACTTATAGGTACTAACATGTTTATATGTATAGTATAGGAGGTCTGGCGTTTATTTATATAATATGTACTGTTATATACGTACAGTGGTTGCTAAACAGTAAAGTGTTTGATTTAGCTACAACGAACTAGATAGGTAGATTCATAATAACACGGAGGTATCAAACTATTCTGTTGAAAATTATACGATAGTCGTGATCAAAGAAACTGCCAAAATTATAGAGGTGTAATATCGACAAGCATACCAACAAAAAACTAAAATCATGGAAAAGAGAATAAGAGATAAGGAATAATGGGATGGAAAAAGAAGTAATGAGCAAGAAATATATCTATGAAACAAGCTAATATGTCATCTACATATCTATACCAAAATAAGATATTTTTTGAAATGTTAAAACAAGACTTTTCCTCCCAAACTGTCAATAAAAATGTTTGCCAAAATTGGTGGCTTCCCATTGGTAAATATATATCTTATTGTCAAAAGTGAAATAATTCTGAATAACACATACATCAAATAAGTTAAGTATATCTGATATTATTCGATAGTTCTAGCTGCTATTGATACCACTTTTTGAATGAAGTGGTACAATTCTAAGTCAGGTAAATGAAAATCCATTTATTCAAGATTAGAGACTAAATTGTTACCGAAAAGTGAATAATTTAATTTTTTTTATAGGCCGAGAAAGTTGTACTAGACTCAACTAAACTTGTTTTCGAATATCTCATATGTCAATATCCATTCAGTTGCGGGAAAACAATAACAAACCGTCACTATGTTGGCTTCATCATTCCTCGTGTATGATGAGCTGCGATGCTAGGTCCAACTTTCTTATTCATCCATAGACTGTGTAGTGTGTATGTTAATTCACCGCGTATTATAATGCAATATGTTTAATTCGTTTTACGTATCGTAGTTCTGTATTAGCAACGTTTATATACTTTTGAATAGAAATTAATTTTGCTTCCTAGCGATGCTGCTGCCTTCTTTTATAAAATTTCGAATATGACTTTTTTATTATCTTCGTTAGAAAATATTTTGACAAAGACATTTGAGGAAAATTTTGGCGTGCCATATACACTTTACTCTTTTTTATGAATCGCATGATATCCATTTATTTCCATTTATAACGTATTTCTATGCTTTTTTAGCTATATTAAGTGGAAATGAATAATCGGAAATTTTTATACAATATCGATATTCAAGCCAACATATTTTGTTCATTTGAGTAAATAACGAAATTCCATTTGTTTTTGTATAATCTATACATTTGTCCAGGCTACACAATTTCATTTTTTATCCGTAAGTTTCAGCCTTTTCGTTTTACTTCTTTTTGCTAGACACAGAATCAATTTTTCTCACATTTTGTCCACGAAACGAAAAAAATCAAGTGTACTTTTGATATCTTCAAAAAAAATCGATTTGTACCACATATCGTCCACGTAACGAATGAAATTAATCGACATTTTAATATTTACATAAAGAATTACTTTTGTTCGTTTCATGGAAATGAGATATTTTCACAAAAAATCGATTTTTCTCACATCTTGTCCCTGAAACGAAAGAAATTAAGTAAAATTCAAATATTTTCATAAAAAAATCAGTTTTTCACACGTTTTCCTCATGAAATCAGCAGGGTTTATTAAAATTTTAGTATATTTTGACAAAACGAAATTTTTGAGGGTAGCCAAAATGGGCCTCTGCAATCACTCGAAAATCGTCAGTATGGAAAAATTATTTCCGACCACTTATTTCCATTTAACATACCTAAAAAATTCATTTAACATCAAGAAACCTAATTTTTTTTATTTACAACCTATTCCACTCTGACGGCCGTTACACCTATAATGTACATCAGAAACCCGAAGTATTCTATTTATGCCGTTGGAAAGATCTTGCATAGAGCTGCAAAAAATATATCGCGTATTTTTTCTCTATCTGGGGTCAAAAACCGTATAAATTGGAATAAAACTTAATACCTCATGTAAGTAATTTCAATAAATAATTAATTAATTCAAGATAATTTTCTTCAGAATGTCTCTTTATGGCGAACGGTTTCCTTGGCATGTAAAACAATCTAAAAATCAACATATCTCCTAAACCATACATTTTATCGAGTTAAACAAAGAGTACCTTTTTCTTAAAAAACTATTGAAAAATTCATTTTTGCTATCTTTAGATGGTAACTGTGAAAGTTAAGAATTCTTGACCATTGGGATGACACGCTTCTGGCGTTCAGATAGTAGTGTAGAATTATTTATTCCTTTATTCCGTCAAACATACTACATGGACATACATAATCATCCATTGAAAATTCAAAATGTTCCAATGCATAATTTAGGAAATATACTTAAATATAAGTTCTGATGTCGCAATTTTAAAGGCCTATAACTCAGAAACGAGGCGTCGTATGAGAATTTTTCTCATGTCACAGCATTATTTGCACGTCATCTACTCACTCCCGAATTTTTTGCATCAAGTCCCGGAATACGATGTATGTAGACCATATAGGCCCCCTACCTGAACCTTCCGACCCATAGTAAATAAGGTTCTGGCAGGGGGGCTATATGCGCCTCCATGTCGATCTTGGTTTTCGTCCTGAAAACGGGATCTTCCAACTGAAGGCACAAATGAGCGTTTGGCTTCCCTGTTGAAATCCGTTGTTTTGTGTTTTCCCATGTTTCGATTAACATCTTTGCTCCCAAATTTCACATCCTTAGTTGGTTATACCGTGCTAAAGACGGCAAATGAGCCATGAACATGTATATCCGCGGTTACCACTCTGTTTCAGTGGCCCTTTTACTTTTTGCGTGAATTACCCATGAATCTCTTTGTTGTTGTTGTTTACATATCACGCTATATTCCTACATCTTCTTTTTATATATATATATATATATATATATATATATATATATATATATATATTATAAATAAATTTGTGGACTATTATATACTCACTTTTTATTGTTGTTGTGGAATTTAGATGATTATTATTTTATATTTAGAATTTTTATTTAGATTTGGCTAGCTCAGTTGGTTATTATTATATTGTTTTGTAATTTATTTTATTTTGATTATTCGGGAGCATGAAACACTTTCTACTCTTCGAGTCCTGGCATTCAAAACGTATCACCTTCATTTAAATAAAAGAAACACTTTACTTATAACAGCATTTAATTTTAAATTCAATATTTTATATGTGATAATAATAATTTGAGACGCCTATGGTCACTTCTAAAGAAATTATTTATTTTATATTTTTAACGGTGCGCATGCTCAAAATCCAGTCATGCGTAAAATGAACATAACTTTAATAACGTGAGATGGAGCTTCTGTGGCTCATTAGAATGACAAAGTATTAACAATCAAGAAACATTTAGATGGTTTGAAACATACCAGAATTTATGTGAAGAATATATATGAAAATGTTATCAATATGCTGTGGAAGGAAAATATTAAAAGATTTATATAGCCATGGAATTATTATACAATTTATAAACAGATAGACAGATTACATGGAAACAAGTTAAGCATCATCTTATGATAAAATGGCGTACGTACTTTTGAATTATTTATTTATTGAAATTAGGCCTTTTTGATATTATTAAAGATTTAATTAATTAACTAATTAAATAAAGTACGTTTTCTTTATATTTTAGATCGATCATTGCTGTGAATGTTTATCAAAATACGGAACTAAGCACTTATTTGAGTTTTTTGCTTATTATTGGCCAAAAATAGTTTAAAAGAACACTGACCTGATGCTCTGGAATTGGGATAACTCTTCTGGACCCCAGGAATACTTCTCTGCAGTTCCAATACCAGTTTCTGAAGAAATTCTGCTGGTTTTTTGCAGAACAACTGTGTCTGATTATCGGTGAGTACTACACAAGATTGTTTTTCATAGTTATGTTCAAATTTATTAAGTTATTTAGGGAATTTCATAAAAATTTCGGGAACACTCTAACACACAGTACACCCCTATCGACGCCACTTCTCATAATCCACGCTTCCTCTCGATTTTCACTTTTTTTCAACAAACAAAGTCTTTTGTTGGTTTTCAGGTCACTATCTCCCAAAGTTTGTTTCAATACTTGTTGATTGCAAATTTTATCTGTCATTTTGTTTCTAACCAATCAGATATTGTCCTATGCAATTGAATTATTTGATTTGGGTTTACTTAATAGAAAAGTTCATAAATATTCTATTTCACATTTCTAATACACTTGTAGAGAGTCTTTTGAAATTTAATCATACAAATAAATTAGAGTTGGTTATATACATAGATGTTGTTTAAATAGTTCTATCTAATATTGTCATAAACAATCTATTACTGTTACAATTATATAACTTCAATCATAAATCCTTTTATGTATTCTGCATCTAATTCTTGTATTAACTTATTTCTACTAACGCAATTAATAAATTATTATTTAATCCTATGTTAATTTTACAGACATATATCATTTTCTTTATGTTTAATTGCTTATCTATGAAAAAACTATACTCCTTATTCTAATAAACATTTATATTCTAATGTAACTACTTACATCTAAAATTCTCTTGACTTGATTATATAATTGTTTCTTTTTAGGTGAACAGCTGATCACGTTACAGAAGATATTCTTCGTCTTAGGCAACTTTATTTACATCATTACATTGGTTAGGCAATCTCTATATTTTATATTATTATTGAGGTAATTTCTTTATCTATTATATTGTTAGAGGCTATTATTTAATATATCTTTACTTGATATGCTTTTGAATTAAGAAAAGTGTTTCCTTTTTAATTGTGTTTTCTTAAATTATATTATTTTCATACATTTTCATACTAGCAACATATTTTTATAGAACTAATTCTCTTAATATCTATGATATCTGGTTCAATTCCCCTCAAATTTAAATTTAAATGATATCCATACCTTGGATATTTATTTAAATTTCAATTTTCTTACTATAAATGATTGATTTTATTTTATACAAAAAATTAACAACTTTATGGCATAATCTTAAATTTTTAACTTTGTTTCTCAAATATTCGTTCACATATTTCCTACTACAAAACCTATTTCTTTCAATAACTGTTTCATAATTATTTCCTTAAAATACACTTGATTAGTATTAATGTCAATTTATATTCTTAATATTACTTAATATAATACTTCTCTACTATCATTTTCAGACTAACTTCCATTTATATATCAACTTATTTCTTTTTAATTTCATTATATTTTATTCTTCTATATACTCCTCATATCATATTTCTTTTCAATATTCATCATTATTCAATATAATCAATTATTTCTTAAATTCATATATAAATCAATATCAATATCTTATTCATTCATGTATGTTCAAGTAATCTACTAAATTCTAATTGACATCAAACATTACCTCCTATATTTTCATCAATATCATTCATTATTGTCCTTTCCTATCCTTTATTACTTACATCTTATTTCCTTGATTTACAAAATGTGAACTTCTATTTGATACTTGAGTTATTTTTAATTTTATCCCCTCTATCCTATATTTTTAATAGTTTCTTTCTATGTAAAGCCAGTATTTCTCATAAATTGTTTTCCTTTATTTGCTATATATATATATATATATATATATATATATATATATATATATATATATATATATATTGATTTGCCATACTCTAATTTTTTTAAAACTGTTTTAATTATAAGTTTTACCTAATAAATCTTTCTTTATATTATATTATATCTATTTTTTTTATAGGTTCTGAAGAAACAAACGTGATGAATTTAATTGGATCACCAGCTGCCAAATGAAAAACAAAACTTTGTCTAATATCTACTTTATCTTTGTACACTACCTAATAATAAATTCTAAATCTATCCTTATGACTATTATTTCTTTTTTTCAAGTATTATTCGTAACATAACATCATCTATTCATAATATCTATATACATGTTCTACATTGAACACTCCCCTTTCTAATTGTGTACCTGGATTAATTTGGTTTTCTCTGCCATTTTGCCAATTTCTTCCTCTATTATTATTATTGTTATTACCATAGCGATTTCTTCCCTCAAAATTGTTCTGGTTCCTATGGTTCTCCGGATATCTGTTTCCGTTATTCCTCTCTCTATTTCTGTATTGTTCCCCATTTCCTTGGTATCGTCTATCTTCAAAGTTCCTGTTTCCATAACTTCTATTTCCATTACCTTCATAATAATCTCCCCTGAAATTACCATTTCCATTTTCCCTTCGTATATCGTTTCTTATATTTCCATTTCCATTATCTCTTCGTATATCATTTCCTTGTTGATATCTGAGAAAACCACTTCCATTTTGAACACTCCTTTCAACTCTCTGCAAATATCTAGATAAATTGTCCATTGTTTCAATATTATGAAGTGCTATCGTTTCAGACACTTCTGAATTAAAATGTCTCCCGACATATAAAACTAATTCCTCCTCCTTCATAACAGGTTCCAAGTATTGCGCCATGTTATATAGTTGCATAGCATATGCATTTAAATTTTTATTCCTATTATAATCAAATTTCCCGAAATACAATCTTTCCCTAAAATTAGCCTGATGAAACTCACCCCAGAAATAGTTCATGAATTGGTTCTCAAATGCTTCTAAATCATTTATGCTTTCCTCTTTGTTACAAAACCATAATAGGGCATGCCCAGATAACATCCCTCTAATGATAATCTTCTTCTCCATGATGTCTCTCATTCCTTTAAGTTTGCTTTTTATTATTTTTATAAACACCTTTGGATGAATGGTGTTTATATCCCCATCAAACTTTACTCCAATATCCATGTTTCCCGTATAAATAACTCCACCTCCATTTCTCCTAATTTTAAATTCCATTTCCTCCATGCTTTCTTGTAATCTTCTGTTCATTTCTTCAAGTTCTTTGTTAACTATATGGCCTATGTACTCGTTCCTCTCCTCACATGTTCCTGTTTGTTTTTGTACTTTTGTATCCAAATCCTTAAATTTCTGCTCCGCATTCTGTTGGTAATTCTGCATTATTTCTTCGATTATTTGTTCCTTGAATTTAATATGTTCTACTTCTTTAGTGATGTCTTCAGTTTGTTTAATAACTTCTGCTTGAATTGTACCCAGTAATTTTTCTTCTATACCTCTCTCTAATTCTTGAATTTGTTCTACCATTTGATTTTCTATCTGCTCTCTAATTTTAATACCGTTTTCTTGAATTTCATTCCGTATATGTTTGTTTTGATCCTCCATATCTTCTCTCACCTTGTTTATCTGCTGTCTACATTCTTCATTTTCTTCCCCAAGTTTCCTGAATTCTTGAATACTTTCGGTTTTCACCTCTTCTATCTTCTTTTCCAATTTATTCATGTTTCCATTCAAATCTTCTCTAATATTCTCCTCCATTTTGTTCATATCTCCCCTCATAGTATTCATATTTCCATTTATGTTATCTATTTTTCCATTTAATTCATCCTTCATACTGTTCATGTTAGCAATAAATTGTTGCATCATGTTCACCATCTGATCATCTCTACCTGTTCTTGTTGGCGCTTCCTGTCTCCTCTCTTCTTGTTCCACAGCTTCCTCATCTGTCAAACCTTCTTCCTGTGCATCACCTTCCGCTTGTTGTCCTTGCTCCAACTATACTGCTTGATAATCTCCCATACCATGACTTCGTTCTTCCCTTTCCTCTTCTGAACCACTGTCTGCTCCTACCTGCCTTCCATCTCTCAACGTCATTCGTTTTGCCATTTTAATTGAGTTTAAAATTTACAGATGTTTCCTATATTTTTAATAAACCGCCCCACGTTTTGGGTGACAATTATTACAATATTTGTTGACTTATATACTTTATATATACTTACTTTCATTATTGTGGAATTTAGATGATTATTATTTTATATTTAGAATTTTTATTCAGATTTGGATAGCTCAGTTGGTTATTGTTATATTGTTTTGTAATTTATTTTATTTTAATTATTCGGGAGCATGAAACACTTTGTACTCTTCGAGTCCTGGCATTCAAAACGTATTACCTTCATTTAAATAAAAGAAACACTTTACTTATAACAGCATTTAATTTTAAATTCAATATTTCATATGTGATAATAATAATTTGAGACGCCTATGGTCACCTCTAAAGAAATTATTTATTTTATATTTTTAACGGTGCGCATGCTCAAAATCCAGTCATGCGTAAAATGAACATAACTTTAATAATGTGAGATGGAGCTTCTGTGGCTCATTAGAATGACATAGTATTAACAATCAAGAAACATTTAGATGGTTTAAAACATACCAGAATTTATGTGAAGAATATACATGAAAATGTTATCAATATGCTGTGGAAGAAAAGTATTAAAAGATTTATAGAGCCATGGAATTATTATACAATTTATAAACAGATAGACAGATTACATGGAAACAAGTTAGGCATCATCTTATGATAAAATGGCGTACGTACTTTTGAATTATTTATTCATTGAAATTAGGCCTTTTTGTTATTATTAAAGATTTAATTTATCAACTAATTGAATAAAGTTCGTATTCTTTATATTTTAGATCGATCATTGCTGTGAATGTTTATCAAAATACGGAACTAAGCACTTATTTGAGTTTTTTGCTTATTATTGGCCAATAATAGATTAAAAGAACACTGACCTGATGCTCTGGAATTGGGATAACTCTTCTGGACCCCAGGAATACTTCTCTGCAGTTCCAATATCAATTTCTGGAGAAATTCTGCTGGTTTTTTGCAGAACAACTGTGTCTGATTATCGGTGAGTACTACACAAGATTGTTTTTCATAGTTATGTTCAAATTTATTAAGTTATTTAGGGAATTTCATAAAAATTTCGGGAACACTCTAACACACAGTACACCCCTATCGACGCCACTTCTCATAATCCACGCTTCCTCTCGATTTTTACTTTTTTTTAACAAACAAAGTCTTTTGTTTGTTTTCAGGTCACTATCTCCCAAAGTTTGTTTCAATACTTGTTGATTGCAAATTTTATCTGTCATTTTGTTTCTAACCAATCAGATATTGTCCTATGCAATTGAATTATTTGATTTGAGTTTACTTAATAGAAAAGTTCATAAATATTCTATTTCACATTTCTAATACACTTGTAGAGAGTCTTTTGAAATTTAATCATACAAATAAATTAGAGTTGGGTATATACATAAATGTTGTTTAAATAGTTCTATCTAATATTGTCATAAACAATCTATTACTGTTACAATTATATAACTTAAATCATAAATCCTTTTATGTATTCTCCATCTAATTCTTGTATTAACTTATTTCTACTAACGCAATTAATAAATTATTATTTAATCCTATGTTAATTTTACAGACATATATCATTTTCTTTATGTTTAATTGTTTATCTATGAAAAACTATACTCTTTATTCTAATAAACATTTATATTTGTATTCTAATGTAACTACTTATATCTAAAATTCTCTTGACTTGATTATATAATTGTTTCTTTTTAGGTGAACAGCTGATCACGTTATAGAAGATATTCTTCGTCTTAGGCAACTTTATTTACATCATTACATTGGTTAGGCAATCTCTATATTTTATATTATTATTAAGGTAATTTCTTTATTTATTATATTGTTATAGGCTAGTATTTAATATATCTTTACTTGATATGCTTTTGAATTAAGAAAAGTGTTTCCTTTTTAATTGTGTTTTATTAAATTATATTATTTTCATACATTTTCATACTAGCAACATATTTTTATAGAACTAATTCTCTTAATATCTATGATATCTGGTTCAATATATATATATATATATATATATATATATATATATATATTGAACCACATATCTTATATCTTAAAGCACATCAGATGATTTAGAATGTTTAATTTAGTACTTAAAATAAATTGAAACTATATTAATAAAAGAACACATTAAAAAACCACAATCAGAATTAAATTTCATATAAAGTCAAATTATAAAATCATTTGTTTAATATAATAAAAAGAGTAACAATAAATATAGAGAAATAACCTTAATAATTTTCTTAAAGTATGAAAACGCCTAACAAGTATTGAACATAACTTCAAATCTGCCTAATATGAATATTAGTTTGTCACTAGGAAATCAGCTGTTTATCTGAAAATAAACAAGCTTTAGTTATCAAGTTTGATACCACTATCAGTTAAATAGTAATAATAAAAATAATAATATTCATATTTATTATAAAGAATTAGTCAAATCAAAAATATAAATATAAGATGACATAACTCCAATTATATGTCAAAATTTGGTATCAATTTTATAGAATAACAAAAAAGGAAATGGATCATAAGATGGTGATAGATATATGTCAATATTTGAAACTATAAAATTTGGACAGTATTAAATAAAAAAATCAAGATATATATATATATATATATATATATATATATATATATATTATTAAGATTGTTTGTATGTGAAGAATTTTTATTATTGTTATAGTATTCATTTATTATATTTAATTTTAGTGTAGGTAGCTCATCAATAGAAATAGAGAAATTTTTTATATATTCAATTATTTAGGTAGAGAGAATGAGAAACTCTTACTACTCTTTGGGTTCCGGAAGTGATTTTAACTCTTTATCTCCAACACTTTATATATGAGTCATTCAAATAACTTTAACTATATTTTATTTTATATTATTTGGTGCGCCTATGGATAGAAAATTCCAATATAGCAATCGATTCCAAATCTCACAGTAAGAATAGATGATTAGAAGTATTCAGTAGAATAATCGATTCCAAATGTCACTCATATCAGTTGAAGTAATATATACATGAAAACAATGATTTCATGAATACATTTATTACTACACATATATTATATGAGTCAAGAAATATGTATTATCAATTTAAACAAAGTGATGAAATATCTTATATGCTAATATAAAATTATTAAGTCGAAAAATGAAAATTGTTCAATAGAAATGGTATCTGTTATCAGTTTTATCAGAACCTTTTTTTTAAATTTTAATAATTCCAGATTCTATTTCTTTTGACTTTTACCATAGATGTACATCTCTAACCTAAATATTGGTACCGACAAAGACAAATTAAACACTAACCTGATTCACAATCCACACATCTTCCTTTCTTGAAGAGTTATCTTCCCAAAAACAAGCTGTGTACAGGTCCGTCGACCTTATAATGCTTCTGCACAGGATTTCTTATTTCAGGAAACAAATATTTGTGATTTCTATTAGTTTCTAGCTTCTTAGATTTAATTGCTCTATAATGTTTATTCCAATAACTTTCCATTAAGTATCATCTCCAATTGAATTGATTAAATTTTAAATATTCATTTTATTCTGACATCACCTCCAATAACTTGTATATATTTTTTCATCTATTGTATGTAGCTTCTTATATCTTTATTTGTTTTAAAGAAGTTTATTAGCTACTTCTAATATAAATTGTGGACCTTTTTAGTACAAATTTCTTAGTTTTTATCTAAATTTCTTATAATTTTATCTCCAATACTCTATTTCATCTCAGCATCTCAAAATTCTTTTTCAACAACCACATTAACCTTTTTTCTTCTTCTTCCACCATGTTTTTATTTTCAAAGTCTATCCATCATCCATTCAATTTCACTTTCTATTCATAATATTATCACATTCTATCTGCTTTGGTAATACCATTAGTTGTATCTCTATCACTACCATATATATATTTCATTAACCTCTTTAGATTTATATTATTTTTGCAGCTTATTATGTTACTTCAAATACTTTTTATCATTTACTATATTTATGTTTTATTTTATTTCAATTGTTGTCTTTATAATCCCTAATATCCATCTGTTCTAATTATATATTTACACATCTACAGCGCTATCTATTTCAACTATATTTTCAGAATTTCCCATACCTTTAATTTTAACACCATTTTATTTCCTCTTGTACCAACATAAGTTACTTTAGTTCATTTTCTGTTTTCTTAAGTTTGTTTCAATATATATATATATATATATATATATATATATATATATATATATATATATATATCAGATAAAACGATTTATGTTATAAACTTAAATACTGCTTCAAAGTTATCACAAGTAGAATTTCACCAATTGTTAAAAGGCTTAAAGGCTTATTTTATTGAAATTAGTATATATTAAAGGAAAAACAGACAGTGAAAGTCATAATTATATGTTTTCCAAAAAAATTTCATAATGCAGTAAAAGTGAATAGGACTCTATAGCTCAAGAAAGAAAAGCATTGATTTTAATATGACAGGACAGTGCTGTTAAATTATAAGGAAACAAAACTTTGGAACAGTGAGCTGGGAAACAAATAGTTTATTTATTAAAAAATTGACGATCTGGGGGAAGCTTTGGTAGATTGAGCTTGGCGTCGTGAGAGATAGGAAGATGATGTAAATTTTTGCAACAAAATTAAATTAAATTGCAACAAATACGTATTAAAGTTGAAAATTCATAATCTATATCAAACAACAAACACTTACGTATGTGGATATCCAGTTATTCCTATGAACGCACAAGATTCTTCCGAAAATATGCAGCGTGGTCTCCAATAGGCATATTCCTGTTACCAGATGTGGTAACATCCAGAATCCAGATTTCAGGTCAGTGTTTTTCAATATTATTGGCCAATAACAACAAACTAATTTCAATTCAGTGACTATTTCCATGTGTAAAGTAATTCTTGCGTCTATCAGATCGATCAAACTAAAAGAAGAAAACTTTTATGTGGTTATTCATTGAATATAAATTTGAGAATATTAAGAAATTTACATGAACATTCTTGATTTTTCATAAAAAATAATGGTGGTACGTACTTGATGAATAGTCGTATGAGAAATTCGCATTCTTATGTAGAGATTTAATATTTTCAAAAGTATGTGTAGTTTTTAGTCAATTTCTTCTGAACATTTAATAATATGTATATAGAATTTTCACACATAAATCCTTTTATAAACTTGTCCATCACTTTTCTTATTACAAAGAAACGAGTTTTATGTATATAATACACATACCAATTGGTAAGCGTCTAACAGAAACGTTCGGTTTTCATTCGCATCATTTTGTTTTTATTTGAGCATGCGCATAGAATGTTAAATGGTATAATTTATGACTGTGGTTTTATAATGCCATTGGCGTATCTATTATATTGGAATAAAATTTTCCTTTAGAAAAAAATCAAAATTATTTTATATTTATTTTAATTTTATTATTTATAGTTTAGCTTGTACATTTATTTGGCTTTGTTTATGTGGCTAGCTCAGTTATTTCATTATTATTCAGAATCATGAGACTGGTTCTACCCTTTGAGTTCAGGCTTAGATTGAGATATCTTGTTAAATTAAATAAAATGCAACACATTGATTCTAAATAATTTAATTTTTTAAGAAAATTTTTATTTCAATATAAAATAGATACGCCTATGGCATTATAAAACCACAGTCATAAATTATACCATCTAACATTCTATGCGCATGCTCAAATAAAAACGAAATGATGCGAATGAAAACCGAACGTTTCTATTAGACGCTTACCAATTGGTATGTGTATTATATACATAAAACTCGTTTCTTTGTAATAAGAAAAGTGATGGACAAGTTTATAAAAGGATTTATGTGTGAAAATTCTATATACATATTATAAAATGTTCAGAAGAAATTGACTAAAAACTACACATACTTTTGAAAATATTATATCTTTACAAAAGAATGCAAATTTCTCATACGACTATTCATCAAGTAAGTACCACCATTATTTTTATAGAAAATTAAGAATGTTCATGTAGGTTTCTTAATAATCTTAATAATTAGTTTGTTATTATTGGCCAATAATATTGAAAAACACTGACCTGAAGTCTGTATTCTGGATTTCACCACATCTGGTAACAGGAATACGCCTATTGGAGACCACGCTGCATATTTTCGGAAGAATCTTGGGTGCTCTCAGGAATAACTGGATATCCACATACGTAAGTGTTTGTTGTTTGATATAGATTATGAATTTTTAACTTTAATACGTATTTGTTGCAATTTAACTAAAATTTTGTTGCAAAACTTACATCATCTTCCTATCTCTCACGACGTCAAGCTCAATCTACCAACGCTTCCCCTCGATCGTCTATTTTTTAATAAATAATCTATCTGTTTCCCAGCTCACTGTTCCAAAGTTTTGTTTCCTTATAATTTAACAACACTGTCCTGTCATATTAAAACCAATACTTTTCTTTCTTGAGCTATAGAGTCCTATTCAGTTTTACTGCATTATGAAAATTTTTTGGAAAACATATGATTATGACTTCCACTTAAAGAAGTTTGTTTTTTCTTTAATATATACTAATTTCAATAAAATAAGTCTTTTAACAATTGGTGAAATTCTTGGTTAATACTTTGATATTACGATGAAAATCCTTGTTTTTCTACTTGTGATAACTTTGAAATAGTATTTAAGTTCATAACATGAATCCTTTTATCTGATATATATATATATATATATATATATATATATATATATATATATATATATATATATCATCATCATCATCATCATCATATGCAGCTTATTCAACCATTTTGTTGAGAAAGTTAACGAATATGTTTTGTGACGGTATCTTAACAGTTTATAAAATAATACATAATTTAATGCCCTTTTTCATTTAAGAGGTTTCTAACGAAGTCCAAAGCATGCTTTTTGAAGGTCTCAACCCCATCTTGGGGTGATAAAAATCGGGGTCCGCGCAGTTTATCGTCCATTAGAGGGAACAAGAAGAAACAATTGAGTAGCAAGTCAGGACTGTAAGACGGATGACCAATCAATTCCATCTTTAATGTATACAAATACTTGCTTGCTTCATGCGATGTGTCTAAGCTCGCATTGTGATGTAAAATATTTCGTCGGCTTGGATTGGTTGCTCTCAATATACCGAAAACTTCTGACAATTGCTCGAATTCTAGTACCGTGTATGCATCACAGCTTTAGTTTCCAATCATTTTACGGTACCAAACGAATCAAGTATTGTTTTTGTGCATGTGTCAGCATCAATTTAAACAAATGGGGAAATCAACGCGAGAACACCCAAATATTCGCGTAAAATCTTATATATATATATATATATATATATATATATATATATATATATATATATATATCATCATCATCATCATCATATGCAGCTTATTCAACCATTTTGTTATGGTGTAGCCTCCCTTTACATATTTATATATTCCATTTCCATGTGGGCCCATTGTTGTCTATTGCTAGCTATGCGGCCCCAAGTTGATCCTGCGAGTTCCTTCATGTCGTAGTCCCATCTTAAGTTGGGGCGTCTTCTTGGTCTTTTCACGCCTCGGGGATACCATTGCGTTATCTTTGTGGTCCATCTATCGTCTGTCCTTCTAGCGAGATGCCCCGCCCATTGCCACTTTAGGGATCTGATTCTATTTATGACATCTATCACTTGGGTCTTTTGTCTGATCCAATCAAGCCTTTTTCTATCTCTCCTTGTTATTCCAAGCATGCATCGTTCCATAGACCTCTGCGTTACCTGGAGTTTTCTAATGATATCAGTTTTCAGGGTCCAGGTTTCACAGCCGTATGTTAATACTGGTAGTACGCACTGATCAAACGCTTTCTTTATCAAACGGAGTGACATTCTAGACTTGAAGATGATAGAGTTCTGTCCAAATGTTCTCCATGCTAATTTGATTCTTCTGTTTATTTCTGGAAGTAGAGAGCCTGATATGTGTATTAGTTGACCCAGGTATATGTATTCCTCTACTATTTCCAGGGCAGTGTCATTAATTGTTATTTCTTGTGCGTTTATCAGTTCGTTATACATTATCTTGGTCTTACTCAGATTTATTTTGAGGCCTACTTCGTTGCTTGCTGCATTCAATTCATTTATTTGTTGTTGCATTTTGCCAGGGTTACTCGCTATCAGGATGATGTCATCAGCGAATCTTAGATGGTTCAAGTATTCTCCATCTATATTCAGACCTGTGTTGTTCCAGCCCAGTTTTCTGAAGATGCTTTCTAGTGTTGCTGTAAATAACTTTGGTGATATTGCGTCTCCTTGTCTAACTCCTCTGCTGGTGGGGAATTCTGGTGTGCCCTCATATATCCTAACTCTCGCTTTGGCTTCCCTATATATATTTGCTAGGGTCTCAATATATGGCTTGTCGACCCCTTCTCCTGTTAGGGCATTTATTACTGCTCTGGGATATATAGAGTCGAATGCTTTCTCAAAGTCGATGAAGGCTAGTGCTAGTGGTTGGTCGTATTCTTTGGTTCGACTGATAACCTCTTTGAGGGCATGGATATGATCTATTGTACTGAAGCCTTTGCGGAATCCAGCCTGTTCTCGTCGTTGGGCCGAGTCTAGTGTATTTTGTATTCTGTTGTGAATGATCTTTGTGAATACCTTGTACGTCACTGGTAGTAGACTTATTGGTCTGTAGTTCTTAATGTCTTCTTTGCTGCCTTTCTTGTGGATCAACACTATAAGGGCGCTGTTCCACTCTTTAGGTATGCTCCTGGACATCAGACAGTTCGTGTATAGGTTGGCAAGTATATATATATATATATATATATATATATATATATATCTTGATTTCTTTATTTAATACTGTCCAAATTTTATAGTTTCAAATATTGATATATATCTATCACCATCTTATGATCCATTTCCTTTTTTGTTATTCTTTAAAATTGATACCAAATTTAGACATATCATTGGAGTTATGTCATCTTCTATTTATATTTTTAATTTGACTAATTCTTCATAACAAATATGAATATTATTTTTATTATTACTATTCAACTGATAGTTGTATTAAACTTGATAACTAAAGCTTGTTTATTTTCAGATAAACAGCTGATTCCCTGGTGGCAAACAAATATCCATATTAGGCAGATTTAATGTTTTCTTCAATACTTGTTAGGCGTTTTCATACTTTGAGAAAATGATTAAGGTAATTTCTCTATATTTATTGTTACTCTTTTTATTATATTAAACAAATGATTTCATAATATGACTTTATATGAATTTTAATTCTGATTGTGGTTTTTTAATGTGTTCTTTTATTAATATAGTTTCAATTTATTTTGAATACTAAATTAAACATTCTCAATCATCTGATGTACTTTAAGCTATAAGATATGTGGTTCAATATATACAGGGTGTCCCGGGACTAATGGGAAAAAAGTCAGGAGCGTATAATCTGAGCCAAAATAATGTGAGTACTTCATATAAACTTTTTCTATGCAGGCCCTCGTTTTCGAGTTATAGGCCTCCAAAGTTTTAATTTTGAATTTGGTTTTTATTTTAATTTTTTTTACTAGTCATTTGATCTTTATAAAATTTACGGCAAAGCTATAATATACGTGTATGTTTATTTTGGAAAGGTAAACAGTTTCACAGTAGTGCCTTGAAGCCAGGGACGGACTACTCGAAATGGTTAGTGATCCAAAAATTTTGCAGGGATGGCACACCCTGTATGAAATTATCGAAATTCACTTCCCCACAGCTAACGAAAAGGTACTCTAGTTGGAATTCTACAAAATAAGCCGTTTGGCTAATATTTACAGTTTTATTAATGTACTACGTACCAATTTACCTAACTAACTTATTAATACGATGTCCAAGATTTCCCTACAGTATTACAAAAAAATAAACGGTTTTAAAGATCAAAACTAACTTTTCCGCATCAGTGGCCCTAAACAATATTCTATTATAAAATTGTTACTTGTATACACTTCGGAGGATGTATCGTGCTAACAAACCGAATTTTTTTCAAAAACAACCAAAAATTTAGTATATCTGGATTTATAGGACCAGCCGTACTGAAAATCAATAGGGCACATCTGTGAGACAACTTGAACAATATTCAATCATAAAATTGATCAACCGTATATTCTCTGGAGGCTATATCGTGCTAACAAATTGAAAATTCTCCAAAAATGACAAAAATGTGGTACTTCAAGTACCAAAGCACCCGTTGTACTGGCTTTAGTGAGCTGAATATCGATACGATTCATCTCTGAAACGATATGAATAATATCCAATCATAAAATTGGTCACTTGGATATACTCCTGAGGCTGTATCATGCTAACAAACTGAAACTTCTCCAAAAATGACAAAAATATCGTATTTAAAATACTGTAGCACCTGTTGTATTGGCTCTGGGGATCTCAAAATCAATAGGGTTCATCAGTGAGATGTCCTGAATTATATTCAATCATGAAATTGGTGACTTGTTGAACTCCGGAGGCTGTATTGTGCTAACAAACTGAAATTTCTCAAAAAATGTCAAAAGGCCGTACTTCAAGTACCATAGCACCCGCTGTACTGGCTCTGATGAGCTGAAAATCAATAGTGTTTATTTGTGACATATCCTTAATAATATTCCATCATAAAATTGGTGACTCATTGCACTCCGGAGGCTGTATCGTGGCCGACGACCACGACGACGACATACACACGGGATTTTTTTTCTAAAAACCGCTTTTTCGTGTTGTTGTTGATGGAAAGAGTAAAAATAACTCAAAAATTTTTATCAAAATTCCAACTTTTTTGGGATAAACCAATACTTTTCTCGCATATTAGATAGGTTGGGCGGAAAAGTAATGATTTGATGATAGCAGATGATAAAAACATTAGGAACTCATTTAATAGGAATTGAATAGGTACGCAAACAACGTAATCAGTTGCTTTTAATCAAAATTACGAACACAAAATTATTAAACTATTAAGAAAACCTCAAAAAACACAATTTAAAAAACATTGGACTAAAACTAATTACTAAACAACAATAAAAACTAACGTTATTCTAATAAATGTTCAATATGAGCTCCTCCCACTTCCACGCACATTCTAAGTCTCCGAAGGCTGTTTCTTTGCACTTGAAAGAGCAGTCCCATATTATTTCTAATAACATTGCAGTATAATACAATTCTGTCAATTAAATCTTGCCTTGTTTGCACGGGTGTTGCGTATACCTTACTTTTGAGATAACCCCAGAGAAAGAAATCCATAGGATTAACGTCTCCTGATCGCGGTGGCCATTGAAAAGGGCCTCCAAGACCAATCCATCTATTAGGAAACCTTATGTGTAAATGCTGTCGAACATCTAAACTGAAATGAGGAGGAACCCCATCATGCATGAACCATAAATTCCTACGAGTTTGTAGTGGCACATCATCAAACAGGTTCCATAACTCATTTTGCAAAAACTCCAAATATCTCTGACCGGTCAAAGTACCGTGAATAAAATATGGCCCTATCAAATGATTGCCAACTATTCCTGGCCAAACATTAACCATGAATCTATGCTGGTTCCTAGTTTGGATAATGCCATGTGGATTCACATCATCCCATAAATGCATATTATGAGAATTTATGACTCCATCTCTGGTGAAACCGGATTCGTCCGTGAAGAGAACGTTACTAATGAATGTATTGTCTGCTTGTTGTTGTCGCAGAAACCACTGGCTATACTCAAGTCGTGCAGGATAATCAGCCACTGTCATACTGTGTACTTTTTTCATATGAAAAGGATATAACAGCTGTTCTTTTAGGACGCGATGAACGACTGATTTCGAGACGTTATGTTCTCTTGATAATTTTCGTAAACTCGTTGATGGTTCATTATCAACTGCATTTAACAAATCTTGTTCAACTGACACAGTACGTACGCTTCGTACTGGACCTTCTCCACCTTTTTTTGGCAAAAAACTTCCTAAAATTTAAAATATTGTTTTCTATACATGGAAAATTACATTTACTTATTCATACCTGTTTCTCGTAACCTGAGATCAATACGCTCAAACATTCGTCTGTCTGGCAATGCTCTGTTTGGAAAATGTTCTGCATAAAGCCTTCTGGCCGTTAAACAGTTTCGAGAGGCCAGTCCATACATTAAATGCATATCTGCATACTCAATAAAAGTGAATTCTGCCATTGTAACAGTTAAATTAAGGACTTATGAATTATTGACAAGTAATGACAACGAACTATTCTACACAACGTTTGCCAACTAATCCTATGGTTACTTGATAAACGGTAAAAACACTTTTAAAAAGTTTTTACCAACTTACGAATTGATACGTCGTTAATGTTTTTTTCCTTCTTGCTATCATTAAATTATTTTTTTGTAGTACTGTTGGCAAATCTTGGACATAGTATTAATAAGTTAGTTTTACCTCGTTGTGTACTTATAAAAATGGTGAATGCGTAAATTGGTACGTAGTGCATTAATAAAACTGTAAATATTAGCCAAACGGCTTATTTTATCGAATTCCAACAAGAGTATCTTTTCGTTAGATTAATGTGTGGGGGAGTGAATTTCTATAATTTCATACAGGGTGTGCCATCCCTGCAAAATTTTTGGATCACTAACCATTGCGAGTAGTCCGTCCCTGGCTTCAAGGCACTACTGTAAAACTGTTTATCTTTCCAAAATAAACATACACGTATATTATAGCTTTGCCGTAAATTTTATAAAGATCAAATAACTAGTAAAAAATATAAAAACCAAATTCAAAATTAAAACTTTGGAGGCATATAACTCGAAAACGAGGGCCTGCATAGAAAAAGTTTAAATGAAGTACTAACATTATTTTGGCTCAGATTATACGCTCCTGACTTTTTTCCCATTAGTCCCGGGACACCCTGTATATATATACAGTAGGAAAGGAATATTGACCGTACTAGTAGAGTTAATCTAATGGGGGGTCTGTAGTAGTAGTGGTCATCCCCAAATTACCTTTCCATTCACCATTTATTTACAAATATGTCGATGACATTATCTGTGCTGTACCGTTTGATTCTGTTGACACGACACTCAAAATCTTCAACTCATTTGATCCTCATGTACAGTTCACGGTTGAGAATGAGAAAGAAAACAAGTTGCCTTTTTTAGACACTGAATTGATAAGATGTGATAATAATAGCATCATTCTTAATTGGTATCAGAAGCCAACGTCCTCTGGTAGATACATCAAATATTTCTCTAACCACCCCAATAATCAGAAGTTAAACACTGTCATCGCCGGTTGACAATGTTGTGATAGATCCTTCCACTTATAACAAGATACCTTTTGTCAAGGGTCTTACTGACAACGTTGTCTCTCATTTCAAGAACTACAAAAATTTAAAAATAGTAAAATACAACACTGTCACTGTAGGGAGCGTTTTTTCTCATACCAAAGATAAGACGTTGACGATGGACCGAAGTGACGTTGTTTATTCTGTGCCTTGCCAGGATTGTCAGGGATGTTACATTGGTCAGACTGCACAGTTATTAAAAAATAGATTCACTCAACATAAAAGCGAAAGTCGCATCGGGAAGAATTCGTGTGCCTTATCGTTGCATTTCCAGAATTTAGATCATAATTTTGATTTAAATAGTGTGAGAATTTTGTAACAAGAAACGAATTACAAAAAACGTTTGTTCTTGGAGATGTGTCATATTTTTGACAATCAGCAATCAATTAATTTTAAGACTGACATGAATCAACTTAGTAACATTTATTGCAACATTTTGAATTTCAGTAATAGGTACTAATTGTTTGGTACCGGCCTGTATGTTTAATGTTTTAATTTGTTTTCAATGTTTGACAAGTTTTTATTGCCTTGTTGATTTTTCCATGAAATGAGTTTATCTTTTATCATTTAGTTACGTTTCGTCGTAGTTTGTTTTGTTTCTGTTTTAAATTTTAAAATAGTTTTATCGCGATGACTGGTTCGACGGATTAGCTTTAATGTTGTGAGTATTGGAGGCTTTTTATAGAAATATGTTCTTGTCTGCTACTATTGTTTTGTTTCCTTTCTATTGTAGAAAGTCTGAGGAAGTTATAAATAAATGACAAAAATTTGAGGCACATTTAACAATTGCTTTTACCACTACAGACCGCTTCCCATTAGATTAACTCTACTTTTATATATATATATATATATATATATATATATATATATATATATACATATATATAGTCTAGGATCAAATTTTGCAACGGAAATCATGAAATATAGAGGCAGGTATAAACCATTTGTCGTACAAAGGAAAAGATGAAATTAGAAGTAAAACAACCAACTTTCTAACAAATTTTAAATACAAATTAAAAAAATAATACCCCATTTTTAGCACAGATAAACAAAACCAAGAAATTCCTCAAAGTTAATCCTCAGATTAAAATTATTAATGCTGATAAGACCAACAAAACTGTCACAATGTCATCATCCGAATACAATAAATATCAAAAACAGAACAATGATTAAATAGACCTTTTGGAAAATAAACAATATATCTCGCCAAATATTGCAAAAACTTAAAAAATTCTAAATGCAGAACCACCAAAAATATATGGCCTCCCAAAACTCCATAAGGAAAGTACACCATTGCGCCCCATTGTGTCATGTATCCAATCCCCTTTTTGTTTGCTTTCAAAATTCCTAAAAAATATCGTTAGTAACATAACTTGCAAAAATGATTATTATATCAAAGATTTATTTCAATTCAAAAACAAATTAAAAAATTTTGCACTTCCAAATACCTATGTAATGATTTCGTTGGATGTCGTATCCCTGTATACCAATGTTCCAATTGGATTAGCTTTGGAAATCATAAGAAAAAAATGGAAAAATATTGAAAAATATATTCACATTCCCTTGGACGAATTTATAAAATCCAGTGAACTTACATTAACTTCTACATATTTCATGTACGGAAATAATAATGTAGAGTTAATAATGTACTTAATCATTCAATTTATAAAAAACCAATATACACTGATGTGATCATTCCATATAATTACAATCATCCCATGTCACATAAACTTGCAGCATATAATTCAATGATACATAGAGCATTTTCAGTTCCTATAAACAAATATAATTTTGATAGAGAAATGAATACAATTAAATAAATAGCAACTTCCAACGGTTATGCATTACATATAATGAACAAATTGAATTTTAAAAAAGTGGCATTACAACTAATATTTCTGTAACAACTAAAGAAATAAAAAAATACACAACTATCACATATGCCGGTAATATTTCTAATAATATTTCAAAGATAATAATAGAAAGTTATGTGACTTCAAAATTGTTAAATATGAAAACAAAAATATCCCCATTGAAGATGTCTGGTAAACTTAAATGTCCAGAATGTAATGCTGTATATCTGGGTCAAACACTTAGAAATTTTGAAATTTATACAGCGAACACTTACGAGCAAAC
This sequence comes from Galeruca laticollis, assembly GCA_963921935.1. Lineage (NCBI taxonomy): Eukaryota > Metazoa > Arthropoda > Insecta > Coleoptera > Chrysomelidae > Galeruca > Galeruca laticollis. The sequence continues at coordinate 201,566,189 of OY998178.1, forward strand.
AGAGTAAAACAACCAGAGACATTCTACTATGGAAAACTTCTACTTGACACCAAACTTCCCTTGACACCTAACACAGAACTAGAAGTACTACATTTTTGTGATGACAAACAAGAACTGGATTTCCTTGAAGAGTTAGATATTAGAAGACACTTAAGAGACCCCCAGTATGAAGTCATTAATGAACAGATAAAGCTAGGGTGCTCTCCACTTTTAAAATGTCTTCTTTAGTAATAATTGTATAGATCAGTAGATATATTTTTCCTGGTTTTCTATATCATTGTACAGTTATACTGATCTAATATACATAATATTAAGTCAATCACAAGGTAGGTCACATCTTGGTCTTCCCAAAAATAATTATTAAACATCAGTTAGGCATCCCATGAAATGTAACTTATGTCGTTCTGACGATGATATCGAAAAAATTGTTAATTTTTTAGTATTTCCACCATTTTTCAATATATTGTAGATTTATTTAGAAACAGTAGGCTTCATTTAAAAATTAATACGAGTCGATTCCACAGAGTAAGAGTCGAAACACTAAAGTCCAGTACTAGATAAAAATGTTAAAAAACATAATGCTACTATAATTAAAAGGACTTTTCCTGGCGATTTTATATTTCAACTATTGCCTATACTATACTATATGCTTTCAATAGAATCCCTTTTGATACCTTGCCTGAAAATCTTTGCTATCATTTCAATTCTTGCTTACTGGTTTACGTAAAATTAGCAACTTTAATGATAGAACGTCCAGACATCCTACGTGCAGGACAGAGCGTCCTGTCGGTAGGACGTAAAGTTTCTTACACGATTTCGAATATAACGGGTACTGCTGGAAGTAGGGAAATAGGTTCAAAAGAATTAGCGCGAAAAGTTGCCTATCTATTGTGAAAATTTTCACAGAATCGGTTCAGTAACAAAGAAGTTATTAGCGAGTGAAGGTTAAAACTTGTTGTCTCCTGAATACATAGACATGCGTGAAGATGAGCTTTAAAAAAGGCGACCGCGTGGCTGCGATGCAGAATATACTTGGAGTAAATCGATTTTCGGTACCAATTATAAAAATGCAAATTGTTATGAAGTAATTCAAAAATTATTAGGAAACACTGCCTGCGTTTTAAAGGATGTTGATAAAAGAAAAATGAATATCGAATTAGGATTTATTGAAGGTAATACTACCGTACATAAACAAATGAATAGTAGGTTCACTCTAAGCTCCTCCTAGTGCGATGTCTATCTCACTCGGTCTCCAATGCTACTCTTTGTCGGTATCCTGAAACTCCGAATCGATCGATATACAGTTACCGTGTGTCTTTTGTAGTTGAAGGTACGAGCGGAGTTGATAGTATACCGGGTCTTTTCAGTGAATTATTTGATTATTATTACGGGATATTTATTAAAAAGAAAATGCCACGAATGTGTTGTGTGGACGGTTGTAGAAGTAGAGATTGGGCAAAAACATCTTCCTTTAGATTTCCCAAGGATGACACAAGGTAAATTTTACAATATTATTTAGCAAAGGATATTAGTAATTTTGTTATAAGAAGCATTGTAGTAGATGTTATTGTGTTTCAAAATAAAATATTACCAATATATCATTTCAGATGTCAACGTTGGAAACAGGCCTTAGGCTTTGTTGATTGTCACAAGTATGCCAATTTGGACGCAGAACAATGCAACAAAACATTAAGAGTGTGCGATATACACTTTTCCCAAGAATATTATATGTGCAGAAATAGCAGAACAAATCTGCAATATAATGCAGTTCCGTCTTTAAATTTGCAAAAAAACAGTGAGTTCCCAAAATTTTTAGTACCTAAACAATACTTCTGACAATAGGATTTTGTCTTGTATACTTTTACTAGGTATTTCAAATCATTTGCAAATTTTTTAGATGGCGGTACAACTTTAAAGGAAGTCGCAGTTCAAACTGATTTTAGGACAATGCTGCACAGTGAAGGTATGTTCTTATACTTATCGATGGCGTGTTTTGGATAAAATAAATATATGTAAGTTAAGTATTTTATAGCAATTCCATTTTTCAGACGATATGAAATATCAAGATGTTTATGTTCAAACAGAAGGCGAATTTTTTTCAGAAAATGTTGAAAGTGGTAACGATGTTTCTACTCTAGCTTCTGTGGTTACCAGAGGTATTTAATGTTTTTTTATAGCTAGATACATTTCTAAACGCTACGCTATTAATGATTTGAATTAAAAAAAAATATTTTTACGTCTATCATGATTTCGTGGTTAATAAGTAATACTCATTTAAAAGTGGTGCCGAAAGTTTAATCCTTTATAGAACTTTTGATTTCTTTTAGATCAACATTCACAGACCTCAATGACGCTTATGGCCAAAACTCCCCGAAAAAAAATGTTGAAAGAGGAGATGAAGTGTTTGAAAAAATCAACTGTGCCTGCTCAATGTTCAAGAAAGTTGGAAACCGGAATATCGTTTGAATATATTTCCAAATATTTGGAAACTAACTACTCAGAAGATGCCTGCAAACTTCTAACGTCTCAGATAAGTTTATTAAATAAATCACCTAAAGGTTGTAGGTACACAGATGATTTTAAAAAGTTTGCTTTGAGCGTTCACTTTTTAGGACCTGAAGCATACAAGAAATTTTCTACTTTGTATCGGTTACCTTCCAAAAGCACGCTCAACCGGTTTACCCGCCGTTGGGCAGTAAACCCAGGCTTTAACGAATTTATTTTTCGCCTTATTGATCTTAGATCTCGACTATTAAGTGATAAAGAAAAAGATTGCATTATATGCCTTGATGAGATGTCATTGAAAACTCATTTATTTTATGATTTATCAAAGGATAAAATAGTAGGCTTTCAAGAATCACTTTCAGCAGAAAACGAATCCGAACCAGCAAGTAGTGCATTAGTTGTTATGGCACGGGGTGTATCAAGCAGCTGGAAACAACCGCTTGCCTACTTCTTTTATAAATCAACGTCGCCTTCATATTAAATAAAAGACATTTTGTTGGAAACAGTTAGAAAGTTACGTGATATCGGTCTAAATGTGCTTGGTGTGGTATCTGATCAGGGTTCTAACTTCCAAACATAAGTCAGAAGCTACCTTAAATTGAGCACAGACAATGTTTTTTTACGTAGATAATATCAAGCTTGTTTACTTTTTTGACGTGCCACACTTACTTAAATCTACTAGGAACAATTTTTTTCTTACTGGTTTGAGTTACCAGAAGGAACTACCAATAAAATGTATTTGGATACATTTTACAATTATGAAAAAAAAGCAATTTAGACTCTGTCCAAAATTAACTAACGAGCATATGTTTCCAAATAATTTTCAGGAAATGAAAGTAAAATATGCTTCTCAGATTTTTAGTGATTCTGTTGCAGTTGCTCTTAATACGTACATTGATTTTAAAGTTATGTCTGCAGATGCCAAAGTAACTGCTAAATTCATTAAAACAATGAATGATGTTTTCGATTTATTAAATTCGTGCCATTTAAATAATTTCAATGCATTCATGGGTACCCAACAACAGTTTCAGCTTATGGAAGAATTTGAAACTTTACTGAAAAATGTCCGTGTGGTTACCAGTGAAGGAAAAAATTTAACAAATAAAATGAAATTTATATTTGGGTGGAGGCTTACAATAAAATCAGTTGAAGCCCTTTGGGGTATATTAAAATCAAAGGGTTACACCTTTTTACTGACAAGAAACTTAAACCAAGACTGCCTTGAAAACTTTTTTGGGCAAGTTAGAAACTGTTGTGGTAATTCAAGAAACCCTACACCTATACAGTTTTCTATAGCATTCAAAAAGTTGTTTACTCTGAAGTATTTAGACCATGTTAACGGCGCCAACTGCACTAATGACATTAATGAATGTTAAATGTAAAATTATACTCCAGACTTGGCAGAAAACTGTAAAGATCTCATTTTACCGTCAATAGAACCATCAAATCCTTTGAATGCCTTCACAACTAATTACAGGAATCTAAACAGTACCGATGGCAACGCGTTAGTTCACGTTACTGGTTATTTATTAAAAAAATGTATGCAGCAACATTCCTGCGACATATGTATTGCTTTTAATGAAATAAATACCTTAAGAAAAGAAACAACCATTTTTTATCAGACAAAAGCCTATGTCAGCAATACAAGTTTTCCATTTGGTGGGCTCAATGTACCTAGCCAGAATTTTGTTGGTTATGTTACCCAGCTTGAAGATATATTTGTAGTTAACTTCAATAAATTAGCATATAAAAATTCTATCGGAACGACGTTAAAAGATCTTTTTAAAATGTATCATTTACGCATCCTTGTAAAAAGTTCATAAACGGACCTCCGTAAGTAAAAATATAAACCAATAAAAATTCCTTAACTTAAACCCTCAGTAAATAGAAACCTCAATAACTCAAATTATTTAACGCCTCCCTCGATATTTATCTTATCGAGGTTCTACTGTCTATATTTGTACATTTTTGATGAATTTTTTTATTTATATAATTTAATAAAAGCTATTTTAATCGATGATTCCAGTTTATTTCTTATGAGTAATTTTATATTCCCTAATAAATACTAAAACGTACCCAGCATAATAAAACAATACCTATCGTTTTTTTAAATAGTTTCCTAACAATGTACATTTTTATTAGCCCCCGTACCAAACACTCAATTTATAAATCAACAAGCTATGACGGTAGTAATTCGCGCGACCCCTTTATACTCGAGACACGTGCGGTTTCACGATCGTTTTTTGGAAAGCCTTTAACAGCGTTACATCAAAGAGCCGACGTCGAGTGAACTTACTATTCATTTGTTTATGTACGGTGGTAATACCTACTATACTGATAAATCTAAAAATTTGTTCCGACTATACTTGACACTTTTTTGCAGCATGTACTACTCGTTGCCGTAAAAATATCCAGCCCGATTCTATGGCTGCGAAAAGTATAGAGCAGCCCTCTACTTCTAGAAATACCGAGGAAATCATTATAAGTCATCAAATACTTCTTCTGAGAGCTTAAGTGATTATGAAGATGTCTATAATACACAACGTAATGTTTTATCGAGAGATGAAAAAACTAGTAGTATTATTGCACATGGAACCATATGGGAGCTCGGGGAAGTAAGAATTGATCATTATAAAGATATAAAATTAATGCCAGAACTAAATGTAGGTTATGTTGCTGCAATGAATGAATTATATTTTTGGCTAACGATGTTCCTTGGGGAAAATATTGACTCTTTCCTAGAATCGACCAATTCTGACCTCATGCGAGAAGATACAAAGACCTGCTCTAAAACAGAAGTTATCGGACTAATATATGCCATGAGCACATTTGTATTACCAAATAGACATGATTACTGGTCTTACAAAGAGAACAATAGCTTATTCCCTCCACCAGCTTTTGGAGTCCGATTCGGGATGGGTTACCATAGATTTGAGCGTATACTACAAGCCTTTTGTTGCGTCACTGAAGACACTGCGGATACTGATAAATGGAAATACAAAAGACCTTTTGTCAATATGTTACAAACCAAATGGAATGACATTTTTTCTCCAGGCTATAAAGTCTGTATTGATGAATCCATGTTCTCTTGGTATGGAAGAGGTAATCACCATCTAGAGGGCTTACCAGCTGTTATCAAAATCGCCCGTAAAGTCAGTGAGTGCAAAACACTAGCCGATGTTCAAACTGATATAATGATAAGACTAGACATAAATGAAGGAAAAAATGCTATGGTTGGGAAAAAGTGGCAAAGGGAGTTGGGTGCTGGAACAACAACAACATTGCGGTTGACTGAAAATTATAACGGATCTGGACGTATTGTAGTCGGTGATGCCTGGTTTGTTTCTGTAAAAACAGCTGTGGAATTATCCCGTTGAGGCTTGTACTCTCTACGAATAGTAAATGTTGCAACTAGAAATTACCCAATCAAATACTTTGAAGAAAATTTTCCTCAACAACGCCGTGCTACTGTGACATGTAAAACAAGAATCGATGATATTGAAATAGTTGCGGTTGCTTGGCGTGATGTTAAAACACACACATTTGTTGAAACATGCGGAACTACTGTTGAAGACTCGCCATGTGTAAAACGAAACATGGATCAAAATGGTGGAAAATATACATTTGAGGTACCGCGAATAAAACTTGTGGAAGAATATTATGAAGGTTCTCCGTCTATGGATATTCACAATCATTTGCGACAAGTCGGGTTGGCATTGGAACAGAGTTGTTTCACACATAATTGGAAGCACAGATTATACGCTTCATTTCTTGGAATTATAGAAACTAACGCATATTCAGCGTGGAAATATTTCAATAACGATCGTAAAATATCTCATGCCACTTTTTCAAAGAATTTGGCTGATTGCAAATTCAAATAATAGGCTACCAACAGTACTAAGGGATCGGCAAAATGAACAACCCGGTAACATACCTAAATCACACCGTTTAGTTGCACTATGCAGCATAGATGAAAGACGACGTTGTTTTGCGCTGACTTAACGAACAATTATTTATTTAGAACCTGCAAATATCCATATTTTAATATATTTATCCGAACAATATTTCTGAATCTGAATATGTATATTCTTAACTTAGTATTCAAACTTACTGAAAAAAAATTGTTCCTGTATGCAAAAACTTGATGAATTTTATAATGAAGTTTCTTATGCTACCCTGTATGACAACAAGGAAGAGGATGGAAATGCAAATGAACCAAGTAACGAGACGAAAACAATGTTGAATCCTCCTTAAGAGTGAGTAAAAGCTTGAAGCTACGGTAATGTGACATATAAATATATGTGACGAAAAAAATAAATAAATTGTTAGGCCACCCGTGGTTCTGTCTTCGTTTCTTCTACATTCCACCTGATTCTTGAATACCAGATTATATTAGAGCCATCAAAACAATAGTTTTAATTATTTCCTGAACAGTTAATTATACAGTATGATAAGGTACGAAGAATAAAATTGCCAGAAAGTCTTACGATATAGAATACCATGCAGTGTTGTATAATTAAGTTTGTAATCCATAATGCACATTGTTGAGATTAGATCAGTATCTAAAAAGAAAACTTATTTACTCTTTGATAAATAGGAAGCTGAAATTGAAAAAAGAAATGATTATATGTATTGAATTAATATATTTCTTTCTAAATTTGACAGGTTTTTTCTGAATATGAAGAGTGATATTTCATTGGAAATTTTTTACCCGATGTTCAGGCCCATAATTTTTTTTGACAATTAAACTTATTAAAACTGTGTATTTTTAGTCACGTTCTGAAAAATAGCCAATTAGAAATAAATTACACTGATAATTTTTTACTAAATATAGTAACGAATCAAATTACTTAATTTTAAGTCATGCGTCAAAATTCATCCAATCACCTCTGGTTCACAGCGATAATACCCTACATGTGGTGTTTTCAGTTTGGTATTTTTTTATTAAAAATTAATTAAACGTCAAACTGATAACTGGTTTAAAAATTTCGCCAAGATTTGGTATTGTATCTAATGATTCAATAATCAACGATATTATATCTAATAATATACAAAAAAATGCAATCAAATCAAAAAAATATGTTTGGAAAATATTTCTCGAGTTTTATGCGTCCAGAGGATACTGAATGCTGAAACAAGTTTGCCTAATTTGGCTAATATATTGAAAGATTATGCGGTAAATATAAGAAAAGCTGACGGAACTGAATATAAAGAAGCAACTGTAAAACAATTTGGAAAACTACGAGTAAGCTACTCCAGGAAAAATACTTCAATGACTTCAAAATTGTATTCGACCCGTTTACCAGTGTGATATTCAAACATGCGCGAGATGCAAGAAATGCAAAACGTAAATGATTACTGCAGGATCCATTGAAACGAAAATGCAGTTAATCAAATTTGAATTCAAGTGATTTGGCTAGAATCATTGAATTATGGGATGAATGTACACCAGAAGGTTTACAAAAAAAATTTACCATATTGTAGCTGTTGAGGTAGCTTGGCGAGGTGGTGAACCAGCTGATTGCCTTATAGATTATTTCACGATTGAGAAAAATAATGATGGAACGCCAACCAACAGAATTGAATACAATCAAATGTTCCGTAAAACATGACAGGGAGGATCGAAAAGTTGTACAAATAGTAATTGGCTTGTTTCAAATATTGCAAACGAAAGTGCATGCCCTGTTCGGTTATTCCATAAAAATATTTCTTCTAGTCTCCTATTCTTGAGACCCAATCGTTCCTGGAAATTCGAAAGTGACACATGGTTTGACAATATACCGGTAGGCAAGAACACAATTAATATGTGGACCAAATCATCTGCGCAAGCTATTGATTTGGACACTAAGTGTAAAACGATATTCAATCATTCGAATAGATCAACTGCAGCTAGCCATTTGGCAAATAAAGGAATTCCTGAATAGCAATTGATAAAAATAACCGGACATAGCAGTTCTAATTCAATTAAACCGTACTTGAATATTAACCAAGAACGCCATGGTGAAATAATCAACGCCATGCGAGGAATGTCTTCAACAGTGGAAATTAATAATTCGTCAACTTCAGCAAACTCTTCTTCCAGTTTAACATTTACCAATTGAACTTTGGCATCGATATTAAAAGATTGGGTAGTAAATATGTGAAAGAAGGATGGATCTGCATTTAAAAAATCTACTGTTAAAACGGTATATACGAGCAAATTGGTACTAGAAAAGTTTCACAACGAATATAAAACACTAATAGATCCGTTCAATAGCGTTATATTCAAACAAGCGCAGAGTGCTCGTGACGCGACAAGCAAAATATTGCAAGCGGACCCCACAAAACGCGAAAACAGTTCTTTGCCATTAAGTTTATTTAAAATAAAGAGCATTATAAACTTGTGGTATTAAATTACTCCAGAAGGCCTTCAGCGCAAATTTTACCACATTGCCGCCATTGAATTAGCTTGGAGAAGAGGTGAGGCCGTTGTTGGGTAGATTTTTTTAAGTTAGAAAAAAGCCATAATAATGACTGTTCTTTGAGTAACCGGGTGAAATATAACCCTATTTTTAGCAAAACTTGTCAAGGCGGTTCATAAAGTTACACTGAGAGTAAATGGTTAGATGAAAATACCAATGATGTCAACATATGTCCAGCTAGCTTATTTGAAAAATTAATTTCTCAAAGGGGATCTAATGTTAAATCTAACAGATTTTTTCCTGAGGCCAAACCGTCATTGGAAAACGGAGACTGACAACTGGTATGACAACATGCTACTCGATAAATATATAATAAATGGATGGGCAAAATCGTCTACTGAAGCCATTGGTTTGAATACAAAAAAAGCAGATTTACCAATCATTCTAACACATCATCAGTGGTCAGGAAATTTGCTAAAAGTGGTGTTCAAGAGCAACAACTTTTGAAAATAACTGGTCAGAATAACGCAAATTCCATAAAACCGTATTTAAACATTGACCAAGAGCATCACATTCATATTATAAGTAGTATGCGTGGAAACTCTACTTCAGTTGTTGAAGCAAGCATATCATTTGATTTTACATTTACTTTTAATACTTTCAATAATCGTTCATTTTCTAATTGTGTAGTTAATAAATAATTATTTTTTAAATATTTCTAAAATTTATTTTCATAAAAAATTATCTTATCGAATATACCTCGAACATTGATAAATTTTAATAATTTTGCCATAACTCTCCTCAAGCATGTTGCATTGAGGTAACAACCCTCCGCCTTCACCGGTGTGAACTTGGCAGTCAAAATCTAGCGGCCGATTTACCGAAGACGCCCGAACGATCAGTGGTGGATTATTTAGGTGCGTTTAAATTTTACGAATCATAACTTTATTTATTTAAAAGTAATAAACTACATTAACTTAACCAGAAAAACGAGATTAAGGTATTTATTGTACTATTTTTACTGTAATAATAGAGAACTGTTTGAGAAAACAAGATATTATTCTATTATACATATTATATTGAGATTGAGAGAAACAAAATAGCACTGGTTTTATATGCTTACCGGGAGTCTAAACAGGGTCTAACAAGGTGAAACGGGGTAACATCCATTTCCAAAATAATAAAAAGAGTAGAAAGGAAAAAGTTAACACTATGAAAATCGATATATAACTAAGTAGTTACAGTAGAAAAGAAACGAGACCAGTCTGATTCTCTTACGAGGGGTATAACAGGATGAAAGGGAGTAGCAGCCAATTCCAAAACATGAAAAAGGGCAGAAAGGAAAAAGTTATCACTATGAAAATCGATATACAACTGGGTAGTTAGAGTAGAAATAAAACGAGACTAGTCTGATTCTCTTACGAGGGGTATAACGGGGTGAAACGGGGTAGCAGCCAATTCCAAAACATGAAAAAGGGCAGAAGGGAAAAAGTTATCACTCTGAATATCGACATACAACTAGGTAGTTACAGTAGAAATGAAACGAGACTAGTCTGATTCTCTTACGAGGTGTATAACAGGGTGAAAGGGGGTAGCAGGCAAATCCAAAACATGAAAAGGGCAGAAGGGAAAAAGTTAACACTTTCAAAATCGACAAACAACTAGGTAGTTACAATATAAATGAAACGAGACTAGTCTGATTCTCTTACGAGGGGTAAAACAGGGATAAGGGGGTAGCAGACAATTCCAAAACATGTAAAGGGGCAGAAGGGGGAGAGTTATCACTCTGAAAATCGACATACCAGTAGGTAGTTACAGTAGAAATAAAACGAGACTAGTCTGATTCTCTTACGAGGGAAATAACAGGGGGAAAGGGGGTAGCAGCCAATTCCAAAACATGAAAAAGGGCAGAAGGGAAAAAGTTATTACTCAGAAAATCGACATTCCCTTCTATCCTTTTTCAAGTTTTGGAATTAGCTGCCACCCCCTTTCACCCAGTTATACCCCTCGTAAAAAAATCAGACTAATCTCATTTTATTTCTACTGTAACTACCTAGTTGTATATCGATTTTCAGAGTGATAACTTTTTCCCCTCTGCCCTTTTCCATGTTTTGGAATTGGCTGTTACCCGCTTCAACCTTGTTATACCCCTCGTGAGAGAATCCGAATAGTCTCGTCTTATTTCTACTATAACTACCTAGTTAAATATCGATTTTCAGAGTGATACAATTTTCCCTTCTGCCCTTTTTCATGTTTTGGAATTGGCTTCTACCCCCTTTCAATCTATTATACCCCTCGTAAGAAAATCAAACAAGTCTCGTTTAATTTCTACTGTAACTCCCTAGTTGTATATCAATTTTCAGAGTGATAACTTTTTCCCTTCTGCCCTTTTTTCATGTTTTGGAATTGGCTGCTACCCCCTTTAACTCTGGTATACCCCTCGTAAGAGAATCCGACTAGTCTCGTTTTATTTGTACTGTAACTACCTAGTTATATATCGATTTTCAGAGTGATAATTTTTTCCCTCCTGCCCGTTTTCATGTTTTGGAATTGGCCGCTGCCCCCTTTCACCCTGTGATACCACTCGTAAGAGAATCAGACTAGTCTTGTTTTATTTCTACTGTAACTACCTAGTTGTATGTCGATTTTCAGAGTGATAACTTTCTCCCTTCTGCCCTTTTTCATGGTTTGGAATTGGCTGCTACCCACTTTCACCCAGTTATACCCCTCGTAAGAGAATCAGATTAGTCTGGTTTTATTTCTACTGTAACTACCTAGTGGTATGTCTGTTTTCAGAGTGATAACTTTTTCCCTTCTGCCCTTTTTCATGTTTTGGAATTGGCTGCTACCTCTTTTCACCCTGTTATACCCTTCGTAAGACAATAAGACTAATCTATTTTTATTTCTACTATAATTACCTAGTTGTATATGGATTTTCAGAGTGATAACTTTTGCCCGTCTGCCCTTCTTCATGTTTTGGAATGGGCTGCTACCCCCTTTAACTCTGTTATACCCCTCGTAAGAGAATCCGACTAGTCTCGTTTTATTTGTACTATAACTACCTAGTTATATATTGATTTTCAGAGTGATCACTTTTTCCCTCCTGCCCTTTTTCATGTTTTGGAATTGGCCGCTACGCCCTTTCACCTTGTCATTTCCCTCGTGAGAGAATCAGACTAGTCACGTTTTATTTCTACTGTAACTACCCAGTTGTATGTCGATTTTCAGAGTGACAACTTTTCCCTTCTGCCCTCTTCCATGTTTCGGAATTGGCCGCTACCTCCTTCAACCCTGTTATACCCCTCATAAGAGGATCCAACTAGTCTCGTTTTATTTTTACTATAGCTACCTAGTTATATATCGATTTTAAGAGTGATAACTTTTTCCCTTCTGCCCTTTTTCTTGTTTTGAAATTGGCTGCTACCCCTCTCACCCTTTTATACCCCTCGTAAGACAATTAGACTAGTCTCGTTTTATTTCTACTTAACTACCTAGTTGTATGTCAATTTTCAAAGTGATATCTTCTTCTCTCCTGCCCTTTTTCATGTTTTGGAATTGGCCGCTGCCCGCTTTCACCCTGTGATACCCTTCGTGAGAGAATCAGACTAGTCTCGTTTTATTTCTACTGTAACTATCTACTTGTATGTCGATTTTCAGAGTGATCACTTTTTCCCTTCTGCACTTTCCCATGTTTTGGAATTGGCCGCTACCCCCTTTAACCCCGTTATACCCCTCATAAGAGAATCCGACTAGTCTCGTTTTATTCCTAGTATAACTACCTAGTTATGTATCGATTTTCAGAGTAATAACTTTTTCCCTTCTGCCCTTTTTCATGTTTTGGAATTGGCTGCTACCCTCTTTAACCCTGTTATACTCCTCGTAAGAGAATCCGACTAGTCTCGTTTCATTTGTACTATAACCACCTAGTTATATATCGATTTTCACAGTGATCACTTTTTCCCTCCTGCCCTTTTTCATGTTTTGGAATTGGCCGCTACGCCCTTTCACCCTGTTATCAACCTCGTAAGAGAATCAGACTAGTCTCGTTTTATTTCTACTGTAACTACCTAGTTGTATGTCGATTTTCAGAGTGACAACTTTTTCCCTTCTGCCCTCTTCCATGTTTCGGAATTGGCCGCTACCTCCTTTAACCCTGTTATACCCCTCATGAGAGGATCCAACTAGTCTCGTTCTATTTTTACTATAGCTACCTAGTTATATATCGATTTTCAGAGTGATAACATTTTCCCTTCTGCCCTTTTTCTTGTTTTGGATTTTGCTGCTACCCCCTCCCGCCCTTTTATACCCCTCGTAAGACAATTAGACTAGTTTCGTTTTATTTCTAGTTTGACTACCTAGTTATATATCGATTTTCAGAGTGATAATTTGTTCCCTCCTGTCCTTTTTCATGTTTTGGATTTGGCCGCTGTCCCCTTTCACCCTGTGATACCCCTCGTAAGAGAATCAGACTAGTCTCGTTTTATTTCTACTGTAACTACCTAGTTGCATGTCGATTTTCAGAGTGATAACTTTTTCCCTTCTGCACTTTTCCATGTTTTGGAATTGGCCGCTACCCCTTTTAACCCTGTTATACCCCTATAACGAGAAAAACCTACAAACCCTCTCAGTGCTCGTTATAGGTATGCGGGTTGTCTCACGTGGTACAACCCGTGCTCGCCAGTCGACTAGCTTCGAGTCGAAGAAGGGGTGGATTCTTCAAAAAATTATTGAGTATACAAAAAGGGCGCCAGAGAAGTTTTGGCAAGCACCCAAGACTTCCTAAGTTAGCCCACAACTCCTCAGTGGGTTAAGAACACTCACTACACACTCCAAAGGTTAAACTGATAGGTAAATTATCATAAGTAAATAAAAGTCAGCAAATACACCCTGATTGAAATTTTAATTAGTCTTGGTGGACCAAAAGTCTCTTTTCAAAATATTTAATACAATATCACTACCAAAAAGGAATATTAAAAGTAACGTCTGAGCTCAGCTGAAGGCTGTAATCTCAGGGTGCAGAAGAGCTGAGGGCCCCAAACTACACCGATGTCTCAATTCAAAAATTCTAGAGAATCGACCAAATTGTTCATGTACAATATTCCAAAAATACAACGATAATATATATATATATGTATATATATATATATATATATATATATATATATATATATATATATATATATATCAAAATCAACAATGTGTAGTTACAAGGGTTCACACTTCCGCAATTTATACCAGTATCAATATAGATATAAATAATTGCATAAGCCAAAAATTTAAATAACAACGAGTTTAGCGTTGCTGGAGAAAATACAACTCAAAATTATATACGGCGCAAATAATATACATAAAACCATTAGAAATAGGTAAAAACCACTAAATATCGCAATACTAGGTACGTACCATAGTGTTCCAGCGTATCTTAATCTATGAGCAAGATTTCAAAATTTTTAAATACAAAATACAAGTGTAAGCGAGATTATAGTAATTGCCGCAAGGAAAAAAGAAATAAAACTTAATATAAAAAAAACGGTAATATGTGAAGCATAGATGTGAGTTTACTACTGAGTTTGAAGAAATAAGAAAAGGAAAACTGTTAACTTATCCTTTTCCGGCACCAGAACAGGAACTGAAACTTCTCCAGATTAATCCAGTCCTCCTGGAACTCGTCTCACTGACCCATTAAATTCCACTCAGTGATTTTTTTTTGTTTTAATGTCCATATACAAAAACCCCCCTCAAATAGAGAAACGAATTAGCCTCTACATAGGGTTTACATTTTACCCCGGTCAAATTTTCGACGTACCCCCGTAATATCCCATCATACTGACTATAATAACAATACTCGAAATTCGCAATTAATTACACCTCATGACTTTTAACTGTATAAAAGCCACCTACTCTGAGAATAAAAACTATATGACTGGTTTTTTTCCGCTTAGCAAAAGAACTACGATACCAATAAAAACCCATAATATAAAAACTACGTCGTTGGACACATCCCTGAATGTTTATACAACCCCTGTGATATATTCTTATTTCAACAAAATATAAAGCCATGAAGAATATGAATTAATAAGAATTTATGAAATATAACGAAACTATCTCGCGAAACCCAGATTACATACTCCAATAAATTACGAATCAAAGCAGAATTTCTACGTTAAATTGCCTACAAAACTGTTAATTCCGAGAAAGTATTTTTTAACCATTTACCTTGTTAATGAATCCTTCCAGTAAACGCCGTCTACGGAAATTTACCTCAAAACACAATTCCACTAAATTTTTATGGAACCCACAGTCATCGACTGTTTTGGGACCAGAAACCTATCGGGTCGGAGCTGCCAATTGTTGGTTACAGCTGTATTTCTCCTCCCCTATGTCGGAATTGTCGGATTTTCCAATAAGCACTAATGGCTGCCAGAGCACATGCGAATATCTTTTGTTGAAATGGTGTATTTACACTTTGACGGCAAACGGAGGACTGAATTTTTAACTTCGTACCGATAGCGCTGTGACTTCTCTCAGTCGACAGGTTAGCCAATATTAAATTTACGACAGCTCGGCGAATTTTTTGCGTTACAGATTCCCCCCCTTTCGTCAAAGAAAATTAACCCAGAAGGGTTAACTTTCATCGTCAGGCGGTTGCGTAGAGTATGGTTTCAAATCCTTGCAGTGCCATACTCCTGCCGTAGCTCCATCCTTATCGTGCAACTCATACGTCCACGGAGATACCCTCTTAGTTATCGAGTAGGGCCCTATATACTTAGGCGCTAGCTTACGCGTGTAATACCTCGCAGCATCCTAAAGGACAAAATTCCTCTTCCACACTAAATCGTGCGGGAGATACTCCACATGCCTACGTCGCAGATTATGGCTATCACAAGCCTTCTGATTGGCATCCTCTAACCGTTTCCTGATGTCAGCGAACAATTTCCTAAAACTCTCGTTACGACTACTCTCGGGAGTACTCACACTATCTCCCAGATCTAAATCTGAATTATCAACATAATCGGCACCAGACAACAGCATAGACCTACCAAAATTAGCGAAATACGGTGTTACCTTCGTGACTTCATGAGTAGATGTTCTAATCGCACATCCTATCTCAGCGAGATGCTCGTCCCAACAACGATGATTATCCGAGACATAGGAAGCCATCATAGTCTTAATCACACGGTTAACTCTTTCACACGGGTTAGCCCTTGGATGATAATTGGCATTCAGCTTGATACGGCAGCTATATCGGGAAGCTAAGCTCCGGAAAAGATTACTACGGTATTGGGGACCATTATCACACAAAATCACCTTGGGTACCCCATATACAAGAAATACTTCATCTTTGATCTTACGAGCAACGGCCGCTGCAGACGCTGTTCTAAGTGGGTATATCAGCACGTACTTGGTCAAATAATCCGTAACGACAAGGATGAAAGAATTACCTCGTTTCGACCTTGGGAGAGGCCCCATCAGATCTGTGCATATCATTTTCCACGGACTGCTAGGCTTTGGATGAGACGCCATCTTATCAACAGGTTTACCTTGTGACACCTTATGCGCAGCACACACCTCACAACGATTAACATACCTAGCGACATCAACTCTCATTTTCGGCCAGTGAAAACGCTCAGCTACTCTGTGGAAGGTTTTAAAGATACCCGTATGTCCAGATGTGGGAGGAACATGGGCTTCCATGATAATACGCGACCTACCAGCTTCAGGAACTACCAGTTTCCAAGATTCACCAGGCGACAGCGGTTGTGTGTACTTATTGACAACATGTTTGAAGAGAAGATTATCCTTCACACGCCAATCCGGAAATTTAAGGGGATTACTAGCGACATTCTTTACCTTCTTACAATACCACTTATCATTGGTTGTATCAAACGGAGGGGGCGGTACCTCTTCAGGTGAAACCTCCACAGACACCTCATCGACCACAGGGACGAAACGATAAAGAGCATCTGGTACTACGTGTTCACGACCTTTGCGATGTATAATTTGGAAGTTATACTGTTGCATTTTGACTGCCCATCGGGCTAGACGACCCTTCGGACTCTGCAACTTCTGTAGCCACAGTAGACTATAGTGATCCGTAATGACGGTAAAAGAAACACCCTCTAAATAAGGCCGAAGTTGTTCCAATGCCCAAACCACAGCGAGACATTCGCGTTCAGTGGTTGAAAAATTCCTTTCTTGGCGAGTAAGAGATCTACTTAGATAGCAAATAACCTTGTCACCATCCTCGTGAGGCTGACTCAACACAACCCCTAAACCATAACCACTACTATCGGTCTGTACAACAAAGGGTTTATCAAAATCGGGACAAGTAAGAAACGGCGCAGAAACCAAACATTCCTTAACACGACGAAACGAAGAATCACATTCAGAAGACCACACAAAAGGACGATTTTTCCTCAGAAGACCCGTAATGGGGACCATGATGGTTGAAAAATTAGGTATAAATCTCCGGTACCAGGAGAAGGTTCCAACCACACGACGAACTTCCGTAATATTACGAGGAGTCGGTAACTCCAACATTGCCTTCACCTTATCCGGATCCACATGCAACCCAAAACGATCCACTACATACCCAAGATACTTAATTTCAGGACGACAGAACTGACACTTATCCACGCTAACAGTAATTTTAGCATCCGCTAACCTCTTAAAAACCTCTTCGAGTACCCGTACATGTTCTTCGAAAGTTTGCGTACAAATAACCACGTCGTCAAGATAGACAAAAACATGCGGTTCAAGATCATGGCCTAAAACATTGTCGATAAGTCTCTGCCAGGTGGCTGGGGCATTATGTAAACCAAATGGTAGTCGTTTGAACTGGAATAGACCCCTATTAGGTACCGTAAAAGCAGTGTATTACCTTGAAGATTCGGCTACCGGAACTTGCCAATAAGCGGACTTGACATCTAAACTAGACAAATATTTAGCCTCACGTAACTTCTCTAAAGTATCCGTTACCAGGGGAAGAGGGTAACTATCTCGAACGGTGACGGCATTCAACTTCCTGTAATCCACGCAAAATCGGTAGGAATCATCCTTCTTCTTGACCAGTAAAATTGGAGAAGCCCACGGACTATTTCTGGGTTCTACAACACCTAACTGCAGCATCTCATCCAATTTAGCATCAATATGCCTCTGTACAATGGGGTTGACCCTATAATATCGCTGCTTGATGGGGGGACTAGAAGTTACTATCACGTGTTCTACTCTATCGGTCCACCCTAGACCTTTTCCCATAATTTCCATATTCCTATCAATCACTGCTTGAAGTCTCTGCTGTTCCAAAGAAGTGAGTACCGTTCTAGACGACACATGTTTCACACTATTTATCAACACAGGATCTGCTGAAAAATGCCACTCGTCGTGACGAAGATCTGGGACAACGACCATCAAATTCCAAAAATCTACACCAAGGATCAAAACGTGAGTTAATTCAGGGACAACCAAAGCCTCAATCAACCGCATACGACCCCTCAAGACCACGGGTAACACTACGGTTCCAATACTCTGTAACACATTACCATTTGCCACTGTACAATTAGTCGTCCTACTTTTATCCAAAGTCAACCCTAAACAAGAAATTAACTCATATCCCTTACCTCCTAAAACAGTTCTTGAAGCGCCCGAATCCAAAAGTCCTGATAAAGTTTTCCCTAGGATATCTATCTTGAGATAAGGACGTTCATCATTCGCAGCGTGATCCATTACGTAATCTATGGCGACACGGAAATCATCGACCGGGGGGTTTTCACTGACGCACTCTACCCGATCATTCAAGCACGTCTTGGTTCGTTTCCCTGGTTGGATCTGGGAGAGCAAACAGGACAAGTTCTAACTGTGTATCCCTCCTTTTTACATTTAAAACAATATTTTACACTGGTCGCCTGCAGACACCCTACAGCCCGATGTCCAGGCTGTTTACAACGAAAACACACTGTCTCTCTAGGGGCGGAAGACGAGATGGAGTTATGTGACGCTCTGATCTCAGCCACTGGTTCCACTTGCGAGGTTACATAAGCGAGGTCTGGCTCCAAACAATTCGATCTCCTCGAAGGTACACTATAATTCCCAATAGCCGATTTTCTGGCCTCCAGTCTACGACCCAAAGTCAACAATTCCCGCACACTATTAACCTCTACTAGACCCAAATGATTTTGATAATACGGCGCGATATTCCTCAACAAGATTTTGAGTTGCGTCTCCTCCGAAATAGGGCAAGACAGCCTTTTAAAATAACCAGACAACACAGCCAAGTAGATTCCCATGCTTTCGTCCGGACCTTGAGTCCTCCTTTTGATTTCCTCGAACAGTTTTTCATTGTAATCTACCGATAAATACTCTTCCCGTAATAGATCCACGAATTCATCCCAAGAGTTTACCTCTTCTCTATAAGCTAAATAAAACTGATAAGCCCTACCAGAAAATAAATCGATACCACTAGCTAACAAAGTTTCCTTATCCACATTACGCGAAACTCGATACTCTTCCACTTTTTCCAGAAAGCTCGATAGTGGAATACCTTTGGGATCTCCAGAAAACACCAAACCCCACTTGCTAGGCAAGATCGTCTTAATACTAGACAAGTTCCTCGACGCATTACCAGGATTAGGAAGTGGTCTGACTTCATTGAGAGTCGATCTACGGATAGTTGACAAATTTGCAAAGGACGGCCCAAATTGAGAGAGGATTTCCAATTGGGGGGGTTGAGATTGACGAGAACGCTCATGTCTAGAAGCCTTACTTCCCAATGATTCGTATAAGGAGAGAGCTTTAGCCATTAGTTCATCTACTTTTGCCCTCTGTCGAACACCAGCATCACCTGCTTCGAAATTAGTCGCACGTTCCAACCGACCTATGACATGCACCAACTGACTCTTTAATTTCTGGAAATTATCACTCACACGAGTTTCATTGAACTCTTCTACACCGGGCTCAATCTGATCTAACTTATTCTCAACTGCACTCAAGTCTTCGGCAGCTGTATACGGATCCTCTGGCGGATCTATACTATCATCTTCCTTCTCTACCTGCAACGCTAAAGTTAAACTACGCCGCATCTCAGACACCGTGCCACTTGCAATACCCCGTATTGTCAACTCATACACAAGCTCATCCTGAACCAACCGATTAACCACAAACCTACGAGACATTTCTTTTTCTTTTTAAGAAAAAGTTGAAAATTGATCAAAGTTTAAAAAAAAGATAAAATCTACAATATTGAATTTTTCAAAATTCCAATAATCAATCAGTATGAAAAGAAAATAAATGTTGCCCACGAACCAATAAACTCTTGTCCGATTTCTACCATAAAATTTTCAGTTTGATATCTATTATAGTCTCACAGAATAAGGTATGTTGTTTACCAATTACGTCCAGTAAAACAATTCCCTTCGAATTGAACACAACCCTAGATTTACTAAAAACACTTAAATCTGGCACAATCAAAACATATTAAGGGAAATTATTTCCAGGTACGCCCCAATAAAACAATTACCCTCAAAATTGAAGCAAGCCCCAGATTCCCTACAAAACCCACTTAAATCTGGTGCAGCCAATAGCTAAAAAAAGCAAAAAAAAAACAAACTGAAAATATATCTGCAAATCTAACTTATCAAAAGTTCTAGTTCAATCAAATGGCAACAAATAAAATTTAGATTTTTAAAGTTGTAGTTTAATCAAAGATGCTAAAAAAAATTTAATTTCAAAAGTTTAAGTTTAAATTACGGGATATGTATTGCTGACACAAAAAAAATTACTGACGGCCCCACGTTGGGCGCCAAAAACATATAACGAGAAAAACCTACAAACCTTCTCAGTGCTCGTTATAGGTATGCGGGTTGTCTCACGTGGTACAACCCGTGCTCGCCAGTCGACTAGCTTCGAGTCGAAGAAGGGGTGGATTCTTCAAAAAATTATTGAGTATACAAAAAGGGCGCCAGAGAAGTTTTGGCAAGCACCCAAGACTTCCTAAGTTAGCCCACATTTCCTCAGTGGGTTAACAACACTCACTACACACTCCAAAGGTTAAACTGATAGGTAAATTATCATAAGTAAATAAAAGTCAGCAAATACACCCTGATTGAAATTTTAATTAGTCATGGTGGACCAAAGGTCTCTTTTCAAAATATTAAAAACAATATCACTACCAAAAAGAAATATTACAAGTAACGTCTGAGCTCAGCTGAAGGCTGTAATCTCAGGGTGCAGAAGAGCTGAGGGCCCCAAACTACACCGATGTCTCAATTCAAAAATTCTAGAGATCGACCAAATTGTTCATGTACAATATTCCAAAAATACAACGATAATATATATATATATATATATATATATATATATATATCAAAATCAACAATGTATAGTTACAAGGGTTCACACTTCCGCAATTTATACCAGTATCAATATAGATATAAATAATTGCATAAGCCAAAAATTTAAATAACAACGAGTTTAGCGTTGCTGGAGAAAATACAACTCAAAATTATATACGGCGCAAATTATATACATAAAACCATTAGAAATAGGTAAAAACCACTAAATATCGCAATACTAGGTACGTACCATAGTGTTCCAGCGTATCTTAATCTATGAGCAAGATTTCAAAATTTTTAAATACAAAATACAAGTGTAAGCGAGATTATAGTAATTGCCGCAAGGAAAAAAGAAATAAAACTTAATATAAAAAAAACGGTAATATGTGAAGCATAGATGTGAGTTCACTACTGAGTTTGAAGAAATAAGAAAAGGAAAACTGTTAACTTATCCTTTTCCGGCACCAGAACAGGAACTGAAACTTCTCCAGATTAATCCAGTCCTCCTGGAACTGGTCTCACTGACCCATTAAATTCCACTCAGTGATTTTTTTTTAATGTCCATATACAAAAACCCCCCTTAAATAGAGAAACGAATTAGCCTCTACATAGGGTTTACATTTTACCCCGGTCAAATTTTCGACGTACCCCCGTAATATCCCATCATACTGACTATAATAACAATACCCGAAATTCGCAAATAATTACACCTCATGACTATTAACTGTATAAAAGCCACCTACTCTGAGAATAAAAACTATATGACTGGTTTTTTTCCGCTTAGCAAAAGAACTACGATACCAATAAAAACCCATAATATAAAAACTACGTCGTTGGACACATCCCTGAATGTTTATACAACCCCTGTGATATATTCTTATTTCAACAAAATATAAAGCCATGAAGAATATGAATTAATAAGAATTTATGAAATATAACGAAACTATCCCGCGAAACCCAGATTACATACTCCAATAAATTACGAATCAAAGCAGAATTTTTACGTTAAATTGCCTACAAAACTGTTAATTCCGAGAAAGTATTTTTCAACCATTTACCTTGTTAATGAATCCATCCAGCAAACGCCGTCTACGGAAATTTACCTCAAAACACAATTCCACTAAATTTTCATGGAACCCACAGTCATCGACCGTTTTGGGACCAGAAACCTATCGGGTCGGAGCTGCCAATTGTTGGCTCCAGCTGTATTTCTCCTCCCCTATGTCGGAATTGTCGGATTTTCCAATAAGCACTAATGGCTGCCAGAGCACATGCGAATATCTTTTGTTGAAATGGTGTGTTTACACCTTGACGGCAAATGGAGGACTGAATTTTTAACTTCGTACCGATAGCGCTGTGACTTCTCTCAGTCGACAGGTTAGCCAATATTAAATTTACGACAGCTTGGCGAATTTTTCACGTTACAACCCTCATAAAAGAATTCGACTAATTTCGTTTTATTCCTACTATCACTACCTAGTTATGTATCGATTTTCAGAGTGATCACTTTTTCCCTTCTGCCCTTTTCCATGTTTTGGAATTGGCTGCTACCCTCTTTAACCCTGTTATACCCCTCGCAAGAGAATCCGACTAGTCTCGTTTTATTGTACTATGACTACCTAGTTATATATCGATTTGCAGAGTGACAACTTTTTCCCTTCAGCCCTTTTTCATGTTTCGGAATTGGCCGCTACCCCCTTTAACCCTGTTATACCCCTCATAAGAGGATCCCTCTAGTCTCGTTTTATTTTTACTATAGGTACCTAGTTATATATCGATTTTCAGAGTGATAACTTTTTCCCTTCAGCCCTTTTTCTTGTTTTGGAATTAGCTGCTACCCCCTTTCACCCAGTTATACCCCTCGTAAGACAATCAGACTACTCTGGTTTTATTTCTACTGTAACTACCTAGTTGTATGTCGATTTTCAGAGTGATAACTTTTTCCCTTCTGCCCTTTCCCATGTTTCGGAATTGGCCGATACCCACTTTAACCCTGTTATACCCCTCGTAAGAGAATCCGACTGGTCTCTTTTTATTTGTACTATAACTACCTAGTTATATATCGATTTGCAGAGTGACAACTTTTTCCCTTCTGCCCTTTTCCATGTTTCGGAATTGGCCGCTACCCCCTTTAACCCTGTTATACCCCTCATAAGAGGATCCCTCTAGTCTCGTTTTATTTTTACTATAGCTACCTAGTTATAAATTGATTTTCAGAGTGATAACTTTTTCCCTTCACCCCTTTTTCTTGTTTTGGAATTGGCTGCTACCCCCTTTCACCCAGTTATACCCCTCGTAAGACAATCAGACTACTCTGGTTTTATTTCTACTGTAACTACCTAGTTGTATGTCGATTTTCAGAGTGATAACTTTTTCCCTTCTGCCCTTTCCCATGTTTCGGAATTGGCCGATACCCCCTTTAACCCTGTAATACCCCTCGTAAGAGAATCAGACTAGTCTCGTTTTATTTCTACTGTAACTACCTAGTTGTATGTCGGTTTGCAGAGTGATAACTTTTCCCTTCTACCCTTTTTCATGTTTTGTAATTTGCTGCTACCCCCTTTCACCCTGTTATACCCCTCGTAAATCAATAAGACTAATCTCTTTCTATTTCTACTATGATTACCTAGTTGTATATCGATTTTCAGAGTAAGAACTTTTTCCCTTCTGCCCTTTTTCCCTTCTGCCCTTTTTCATGTTTTGGAATTGGCTGCTACCCCCTTTAACCCTGTTATACCCCTCGTAAGAGAATCCGACTAGTCTCGTTTTATTTGTACTATAACTACCTACTTATATATCGATTTTCAGAGTGATAACTTTTTCCCTGCTGCCCTTTTTCATGTTTTGGAATTGGCCGCTACGCCCTTTCACCCTGTTATACCCCTCGTAAGAGAATCAGACTAGTCTAGTTTTATTTATACTGTAATTACCTAGTTGTATGTCGATTTTCAGAGTGATAAGTTTTTCCCTTCTGCCCTTTTCCATGTTTCGGAATCGGACGCTACCCCCTTTAACCCTATTATACCTCTCATAAGAGAATCCGACTAATCTCGTTTTATTTCTACTATAGCTACCTAGTTATATATCGATTTTCAGAGTGATAACTTTTTCCCTCCTGCCCTTTTCCATGTTTTGGAATTGGCTGCTACCCCCTTTCACCCTGTTATACCCCTCGTAAGAGAATCAGAATAATCTCATTTTATTCCTACTGTAACTACCTAGTTGTATGTCGATTTTCAGAGTGATAACTTTTTCCCTTCTGCCCTTCTCCATGTTTCGGAATTGGCCGCTACCCCCTTTAACCCTGTTATACCCCTCATAAGAGAATCCGACTAGTCCCGTTTTAGTTCTACTATAGCTACCTAGTTATATATATATATATATAAATTTTCAGAGTGATAACTTTTTCCCTTCTGCCCTTTTTCATGTTTTGGAATTGGCTGCTACCTCTTTTCACCCTGTTATACCCTTCGTAAGACAATAAGACTAATCTATTTTTATTTCTACTATAATTACCTAGTTGTATATGGATTTTCAGAGTGATAACTTTTGCCCGTCTGCCCTTCTTCATGTTTTGGAATGGGCTGCTACCCCCTTTAACTCTGTTATACCCCTCGTAAGAGAATCCGACTAGTCTCGTTTTATTTGTACTATAACTACCTAGTTATATATTGATTTTCAGAGTGATCACTTTTTCCCTCCTGCCCTTTTTCATGTTTTGGAATTGGCCGCTACGCCCTTTCACCTTGTCATTTCCCTCGTGAGAGAATCAGACTAGTCACGTTTTATTTCTACTGTAACTACCCAGTTGTATGTCGATTTTCAGAGTGACAACTTTTCCCTTCTGCCCTCTTCCATGTTTCGGAATTGGCCGCTACCTCCTTCAACCCTGTTATACCCCTCATAAGAGGATCCAACTAGTCTCGTTTTATTTTTACTATAGCTACCTAGTTATATATCGATTTTAAGAGTGATAACTTTTTCCCTTCTGCCCTTTTTCTTGTTTTGAAATTGGCTGCTACCCCTCTCACCCTTTTATACCCCTCGTAAGACAATTAGACTAGTCTCGTTTTATTTCTACTTAACTACCTAGTTGTATGTCAATTTTCAAAGTGATATCTTCTTCTCTCCTGCCCTTTTTCATGTTTTGGAATTGGCCGCTGCCCGCTTTCACCCTGTGATACCCTTCGTGAGAGAATCAGACTAGTCTCGTTTTATTTCTACTGTAACTATCTACTTGTATGTCGATTTTCAGAGTGATCACTTTTTCCCTTCTGCACTTTCCCATGTTTTGGAATTGGCCGCTACCCCCTTTAACCCCGTTATACCCCTCATAAGAGAATCCGACTAGTCTCGTTTTATTCCTAGTATAACTACCTAGTTATGTATCGATTTTCAGAGTAATAACTTTTTCCCTTCTGCCCTTTTTCATGTTTTGGAATTGGCTGCTACCCTCTTTAACCCTGTTATACTCCTCGTAAGAGAATCCGACTAGTCTCGTTTCATTTGTACTATAACCACCTAGTTATATATCGATTTTCACAGTGATCACTTTTTCCCTCCTGCCCTTTTTCATGTTTTGGAATTGGCCGCTACGCCCTTTCACCCTGTTATCAACCTCGTAAGAGAATCAGACTAGTCTCGTTTTATTTCTACTGTAACTACCTAGTTGTATGTCGATTTTCAGAGTGACAACTTTTTCCCTTCTGCCCTCTTCCATGTTTCGGAATTGGCCGCTACCTCCTTTAACCCTGTTATACCCCTCATGAGAGGATCCAACTAGTCTCGTTCTATTTTTACTATAGCTACCTAGTTATATATCGATTTTCAGAGTGATAACATTTTCCCTTCTGCCCTTTTTCTTGTTTTGGATTTTGCTGCTACCCCCTCCCGCCCTTTTATACCCCTCGTAAGACAATTAGACTAGTTTCGTTTTATTTCTAGTTTGACTACCTAGTTATATATCGATTTTCAGAGTGATAATTTGTTCCCTCCTGTCCTTTTTCATGTTTTGGATTTGGCCGCTGTCCCCTTTCACCCTGTGATACCCCTCGTAAGAGAATCAGACTAGTCTCGTTTTATTTCTACTGTAACTACCTAGTTGCATGTCGATTTTCAGAGTGATAACTTTTTCCCTTCTGCACTTTTCCATGTTTTGGAATTGGCCGCTACCCCTTTTAACCCTGTTATACCCCTATAACGAGAAAAACCTACAAACCCTCTCAGTGCTCGTTATAGGTATGCGGGTTGTCTCACGTGGTACAACCCGTGCTCGCCAGTCGACTAGCTTCGAGTCGAAGAAGGGGTGGATTCTTCAAAAAATTATTGAGTATACAAAAAGGGCGCCAGAGAAGTTTTGGCAAGCACCCAAGACTTCCTAAGTTAGCCCACAACTCCTCAGTGGGTTAAGAACACTCACTACACACTCCAAAGGTTAAACTGATAGGTAAATTATCATAAGTAAATAAAAGTCAGCAAATACACCCTGATTGAAATTTTAATTAGTCTTGGTGGACCAAAGGTCTCTTTTCAAAATATTTAATACAATATCACTACCAAAAAGGAATATTAAAAGTAACGTCTGAGCTCAGCTGAAGGCTGTAATCTCAGGGTGCAGAAGAGCTGAGGGCCCCAAACTACACCGATGTCTCAATTCAAAAATTCTAGAGAATCGACCAAATTGTTCATGTACAATATTCCAAAAATACAACGATAATATATATATATGTATATATATATATATATATATATATATATATATATATATATATATATCAAAATCAACAATGTGTAGTTACAAGGGTTCACACTTCCGCAATTTATACCAGTATCAATATAGATATAAATAATTGCATAAGCCAAAAATTTAAATAACAACGAGTTTAGCGTTGCTGGAGAAAATACAACTCAAAATTATATACGGCGCAAATAATATACATAAAACCATTAGGAATAGGTAAAAACCACTAAATATCGCAATACTAGGTACGTACCATAGTGTTCCAGCGTATCTTAATCTATGAGCAAGATTTCAAAATTTTTAAATACAAAATACAAGTGTAAGCGAGATTATAGTAATTGCCGCAAGGAAAAAAGAAATAAAACTTAATATAAAAAAAACGGTAATATGTGAAGCATAGATGTGAGTTTACTACTGAGTTTGAAGAAATAAGAAAAGGAAAACTGTTAACTTATCCTTTTCCGGCACCAGAACAGGAACTGAAACTTCTCCAGATTAATCCAGTCCTCCTGGAACTCGTCTCACTGACCCATTAAATTCCACTCAGTGATTTTTTTTTGTTTTAATGTCCATATACAAAAACCCCCCTCAAATAGAGAAACGAATTAGCCTCTACATAGGGTTTACATTTTACCCCGGTCAAATTTTCGACGTACCCCCGTAATATCCCATCATACTGACTATAATAACAATACTCGAAATTCGCAATTAATTACACCTCATGACTTTTAACTGTATAAAAGCCACCTACTCT
The DNA here is from genome assembly GCA_963921935.1 of Galeruca laticollis. Classification (NCBI taxonomy): domain Eukaryota; kingdom Metazoa; phylum Arthropoda; class Insecta; order Coleoptera; family Chrysomelidae; genus Galeruca; species Galeruca laticollis. Next base: position 201,593,918 of record OY998178.1, read on the forward strand.
GAGAATAAAAACTATATGACTGGTTTTTTTCCGCTTAGCAAAAGAACTACGATACCAATAAAAACCCATAATATAAAAACTACGTCGTTGGACACATCCCTGAATGTTTATACAACCCCTGTGATATATTCTTATTGCAACAAAATATAAAGCCATGAAGAATATGAATTAATAAGAATTTATGAAATATAACGAAACTATCTCGCGAAACCCAGATTACATACTCCAATAAATTACGAATCAAAGCAGAATTTCTACGTTAAATTGCCTACAAAACTGTTAATTCCGAGAAAGTATTTTTTAACCATTTACCTTGTTAATGAATCCTTCCAGTAAACGCCGTCTACGGAAATTTACCTCAAAACACAATTCCACTAAATTTTTATGGAACCCACAGTCATCGACTGTTTTGGGACCAGAAACCTATCGGGTCGGAGCTGCCAATTGTTGGTTACAGCTGTATTTCTCCTCCCCTATGTCGGAATTGTCGGATTTTCCAATAAGCACTAATGGCTGCCAGAGCACATGCGAATATCTTTTGTTGAAATGGTGTATTTACACTTTGACGGCAAACGGAGGACTGAATTTTTAACTTCGTACCGATAGCGCTGTGACTTCTCTCAGTCGACAGGTTAGCCAATATTAAATTTACGACAGCTCGGCGAATTTTTTGCGTTACAGATTCCCCCCCTTTCGTCAAAGAAAATTAACCCAGAAGGGTTAACTTTCATCGTCAGGCGGTTGCGTAGAGTATGGTTTCAAATCCTTGCAGTGCCATACTCCTGCCGTAGCTCCATCCTTATCGTGCAACTCATACGTCCACGGAGATACCCTCTTAGTTATCGAGTAGGGCCCTATATACTTAGGCGCTAGCTTACGCGTGTAATACCTCGCAGCATCCTAAAGGACAAAATTCCTCTTCCACACTAAATCGTGCGGGAGATACTCCACATGCTTACGTCGCAGATTATGGCTATCACAAGCCTTCTGATTGGCATCCTCTAACCGTTTCCTGATGTCAGCGAACAATTTCCTAAAACTCTCGTTACGACTACTCTCGGGAGTACTCACACTATCTCCCAGATCTAAATCTGAATTATCAACATAATCGGCACCAGACAACAGCATAGACCTACCAAAATTAGCGAAATACGGTGTTACCTTCGTGACTTCATGAGTAGATGTTCTAATCGCACATCCTATCTCAGCGAGATGCTCGTCCCAACAACGATGATTATCCGAGACATAGGAAGCCATCATAGTCTTAATCACACGGTTAACTCTTTCACACGGGTTAGCCCTTGGATGATAATTGGCATTCAGCTTGATACGGCAGCTATATCGGGAAGCTAAGCTCCGGAAAAGATTACTACGGTATTGGGGACCATTATCACACAAAATCACCTTGGGTACCCCATATACAAGAAATACTTCATCTTTGATCTTACGAGCAACGGCCGCTGCAGACGCTGTTCTAAGTGGGTATATCAGCACGTACTTGGTCAAATAATCCGTAACGACAAGGATGAAAGAATTACCTCGTTTCGACCTTGGGAGAGGCCCCATCAGATCTGTGCATATCATTTTCCACGGACTGCTAGGCTTTGGATGAGACGCCATCTTATCAACAGGTTTACCTTGTGACACCTTATGCGCAGCACACACCTCACAACGATTAACATACCTAGCGACATCAACTCTCATTTTCGGCCAGTGAAAACGCTCAGCTACTCTGTGGAAGGTTTTAAAGATACCCGTATGTCCAGATGTGGGAGGAACATGGGCTTCCATGATAATACGCGACCTACCAGCTTCAGGAACTACCAGTTTCCAAGATTCACCAGGCGACAGCGGTTGTGTGTACTTATTGACAACATGTTTGAAGAGAAGATTATCCTTCACACGCCAATCCGGAAATTTAAGGGGATTACTAGCGACATTCTTTACCTTCTTACAATACCACTTATCATTGGTTGTATCAAACGGAGGGGGCGGTACCTCTTCAGGTGAAACCTCCACAGACACCTCATCGACCACAGGGACGAAACGATAAAGAGCATCTGGTACTACGTGTTCACGACCTTTGCGATGTATAATTTGGAAGTTATACTGTTGCATTTTGACTGCCCATCGGGCTAGACGACCCTTCGGACTCTGCAACTTCTGTAGCCACAGTAGACTATAGTGATCCGTAATGACGGTAAAAGAAACACCCTCTAAATAAGGCCGAAGTTGTTCCAATGCCCAAACCACAGCGAGACATTCGCGTTCAGTGGTTGAAAAATTCCTTTCTTGGCGAGTAAGAGATCTACTTAGATAGCAAATAACCTTGTCACCATCCTCGTGAGGCTGACTCAACACAACCCCTAAACCATAACCACTACTATCGGTCTGTACAACAAAGGGTTTATCAAAATCGGGACAAGTAAGAAACGGCGCAGAAACCAAACATTCCTTAACACGACGAAACGAAGAATCACATTCAGAAGACCACACAAAAGGACGATTTTTCCTCAGAAGACCCGTAATGGGGACCATGATGGTTGAAAAATTAGGTATAAATCTCCGGTACCAGGAGAAGGTTCCAACCACACGACGAACTTCCGTAATATTACGAGGAGTCGGTAACTCCAACATTGCCTTCACCTTATCCGGATCCACATGCAACCCAAAACGATCCACTACATACCCAAGATACTTAATTTCAGGACGACAGAACTGACACTTATCCACGCTAACAGTAATTTTAGCATCCGCTAACCTCTTAAAAACCTCTTCGAGTACCCGTACATGTTCTTCGAAAGTTTGCGTACAAATAACCACGTCGTCAAGATAGACAAAAACATGCGGTTCAAGATCATGGCCTAAAACATTGTCGATAAGTCTCTGCCAGGTGGCTGGGGCATTATGTAAACCAAATGGTAGTCGTTTGAACTGGAATAGACCCCTATTAGGTACCGTAAAAGCAGTGTATTACCTTGAAGATTCGGCTACCGGAACTTGCCAATAAGCGGACTTGACATCTAAACTAGACAAATATTTAGCCTCACGTAACTTCTCTAAAGTATCCGTTACCAGGGGAAGAGGGTAACTATCTCGAACGGTGACGGCATTCAACTTCCTGTAATCCACGCAAAATCGGTAGGAATCATCCTTCTTCTTGACCAGTAAAATTGGAGAAGCCCACGGACTATTTCTGGGTTCTACAACACCTAACTGCAGCATCTCATCCAATTTAGCATCAATATGCCTCTGTACAATGGGGTTGACCCTATAATATCGCTGCTTGATGGGGGGACTAGAAGTTACTATCACGTGTTCTACTCTATCGGTCCACCCTAGACCTTTTCCCATAATTTCCATATTCCTATCAATCACTGCTTGAAGTCTCTGCTGTTCCAAAGAAGTGAGTACCGTTCTAGACGACACATGTTTCACACTATTTATCAACACAGGATCTGCTGAAAAATGCCACTCGTCGTGACGAAGATCTGGGACAACGACCATCAAATTCCAAAAATCTACACCAAGGATCAAAACGTGAGTTAATTCAGGGACAACCAAAGCCTCAATCAACCGCATACGACCCCTCAAGACCACGGGTAACACTACGGTTCCAATACTCTGTAACACATTACCATTTGCCACTGTACAATTAGTCGTCCTACTTTTATCCAAAGTCAACCCTAAACAAGAAATTAACTCATATCCCTTACCTCCTAAAACAGTTCTTGAAGCGCCCGAATCCAAAAGTCCTGATAAAGTTTTCCCTAGGATATCTATCTTGAGATAAGGACGTTCATCATTCGCAGCGTGATCCATTACGTAATCTATGGCGACACGGAAATCATCGACCGGGGGGTTTTCACTGACGCACTCTACCCGATCATTCAAGCACGTCTTGGTTCGTTTCCCTGGTTGGATCTGGGAGAGCAAACAGGACAAGTTCTAACTGTGTATCCCTCCTTTTTACATTTAAAACAATATTTTACACTGGTCGCCTGCAGACACCCTACAGCCCGATGTCCAGGCTGTTTACAACGAAAACACACTGTCTCTCTAGGGGCGGAAGACGAGATGGAGTTATGTGACGCTCTGATCTCAGCCACTGGTTCCACTTGCGAGGTTACATAAGCGAGGTCTGGCTCCAAACAATTCGATCTCCTCGAAGGTACACTATAATTCCCAATAGCCGATTTTCTGGCCTCCAGTCTACGACCCAAAGTCAACAATTCCCGCACACTATTAACCTCTACTAGACCCAAATGATTTTGATAATACGGCGCGATATTCCTCAACAAGATTTTGAGTTGCGTCTCCTCCGAAATAGGGCAAGACAGCCTTTTAAAATAACCAGACAACACAGCCAAGTAGATTCCCATGCTTTCGTCCGGACCTTGAGTCCTCCTTTTGATTTCCTCGAACAGTTTTTCATTGTAATCTACCGATAAATACTCTTCCCGTAATAGATCCACGAATTCATCCCAAGAGTTTACCTCTTCTCTATAAGCTAAATAAAACTGATAAGCCCTACCAGAAAATAAATCGATACCACTAGCTAACAAAGTTTCCTTATCCACATTACGCGAAACTCGATACTCTTCCACTTTTTCCAGAAAGCTCGATAGTGGAATACCTTTGGGATCTCCAGAAAACACCAAACCCCACTTGCTAGGCAAGATCGTCTTAATACTAGACAAGTTCCTCGACGCATTACCAGGATTAGGAAGTGGTCTGACTTCATTGAGAGTCGATCTACGGATAGTTGACAAATTTGCAAAGGACGGCCCAAATTGAGAGAGGATTTCCAATTGGGGGGGTTGAGATTGACGAGAACGCTCATGTCTAGAAGCCTTACTTCCCAATGATTCGTATAAGGAGAGAGCTTTAGCCATTAGTTCATCTACTTTTGCCCTCTGTCGAACACCAGCATCACCTGCTTCGAAATTAGTCGCACGTTCCAACCGACCTATGACATGCACCAACTGACTCTTTAATTTCTGGAAATTATCACTCACACGAGTTTCATTGAACTCTTCTACACCGGGCTCAATCTGATCTAACTTATTCTCAACTGCACTCAAGTCTTCGGCAGCTGTATACGGATCCTCTGGCGGATCTATACTATCATCTTCCTTCTCTACCTGCAACGCTAAAGTTAAACTACGCCGCATCTCAGACACCGTGCCACTTGCAATACCCCGTATTGTCAACTCATACACAAGCTCATCCTGAACCAACCGATTAACCACAAACCTACGAGACATTTCTTTTTCTTTTTAAGAAAAAGTTGAAAATTGATCAAAGTTTAAAAAAAAGATAAAATCTACAATATTGAATTTTTCAAAATTCCAATAATCAATCAGTATGAAAAGAAAATAAATGTTGCCCACGAACCAATAAACTCTTGTCCGATTTCTACCATAAAATTTTCAGTTTGATATCTATTATAGTCTCACAGAATAAGGTATGTTGTTTACCAATTACGTCCAGTAAAACAATTCCCTTCGAATTGAACACAACCCTAGATTTACTAAAAACACTTAAATCTGGCACAATCAAAACATATTAAGGGAAATTATTTCCAGGTACGCCCCAATAAAACAATTACCCTCAAAATTGAAGCAAGCCCCAGATTCCCTACAAAACCCACTTAAATCTGGTGCAGCCAATAGCTAAAAAAAGCAAAAAAAAAACAAACTGAAAATATATCTGCAAATCTAACTTATCAAAAGTTCTAGTTCAATCAAATGGCAACAAATAAAATTTAGATTTTTAAAGTTGTAGTTTAATCAAAGATGCTAAAAAAAATTTAATTTCAAAAGTTTAAGTTTAAATTACGGGATATGTATTGCTGACACAAAAAAAATTACTGACGGCCCCACGTTGGGCGCCAAAAACATATAACGAGAAAAACCTACAAACCTTCTCAGTGCTCGTTATAGGTATGCGGGTTGTCTCACGTGGTACAACCCGTGCTCGCCAGTCGACTAGCTTCGAGTCGAAGAAGGGGTGGATTCTTCAAAAAATTATTGAGTATACAAAAAGGGCGCCAGAGAAGTTTTGGCAAGCACCCAAGACTTCCTAAGTTAGCCCACATTTCCTCAGTGGGTTAACAACACTCACTACACACTCCAAAGGTTAAACTGATAGGTAAATTATCATAAGTAAATAAAAGTCAGCAAATACACCCTGATTGAAATTTTAATTAGTCATGGTGGACCAAAGGTCTCTTTTCAAAATATTAAAAACAATATCACTACCAAAAAGAAATATTACAAGTAACGTCTGAGCTCAGCTGAAGGCTGTAATCTCAGGGTGCAGAAGAGCTGAGGGCCCCAAACTACACCGATGTCTCAATTCAAAAATTCTAGAGATCGACCAAATTGTTCATGTACAATATTCCAAAAATACAACGATAATATATATATATATATATATATATATATATCTATATATATATATATATATATATATATATATATATATATATATATATCAAAATCAACAATGTATAGTTACAAGGGTTCACACTTCCGCAATTTATACCAGTATCAATATAGATATAAATAATTGCATAAGCCAAAAATTTAAATAACAACGAGTTTAGCGTTGCTGGAGAAAATACAACTCAAAATTATATACGGCGCAAATTATATACATAAAACCATTAGAAATAGGTAAAAACCACTAAATATCGCAATACTAGGTACGTACCATAGTGTTCCAGCGTATCTTAATCTATGAGCAAGATTTCAAAATTTTTAAATACAAAATACAAGTGTAAGCGAGATTATAGTAATTGCCGCAAGGAAAAAAGAAATAAAACTTAATATAAAAAAAACGGTAATATGTGAAGCATAGATGTGAGTTCACTACTGAGTTTGAAGAAATAAGAAAAGGAAAACTGTTAACTTATCCTTTTCCGGCACCAGAACAGGAACTGAAACTTCTCCAGATTAATCCAGTCCTCCTGGAACTGGTCTCACTGACCCATTAAATTCCACTCAGTGATTTTTTTTTTAATGTCCATATACAAAAACCCCCCTTAAATAGAGAAACGAATTAGCCTCTACATAGGGTTTACATTTTACCCCGGTCAAATTTTCGACGTACCCCCGTAATATCCCATCATACTGACTATAATAACAATACCCGAAATTCGCAAATAATTACACCTCATGACTATTAACTGTATAAAAGCCACCTACTCTGAGAATAAAAACTATATGACTGGTTTTTTTCCGCTTAGCAAAAGAACTACGATACCAATAAAAACCCATAATATAAAAACTACGTCGTTGGACACATCCCTGAATGTTTATACAACCCCTGTGATATATTCTTATTTCAACAAAATATAAAGCCATGAAGAATATGAATTAATAAGAATTTATGAAATATAACGAAACTATCCCGCGAAACCCAGATTACATACTCCAATAAATTACGAATCAAAGCAGAATTTTTACGTTAAATTGCCTACAAAACTGTTAATTCCGAGAAAGTATTTTTCAACCATTTACCTTGTTAATGAATCCATCCAGCAAACGCCGTCTACGGAAATTTACCTCAAAACACAATTCCACTAAATTTTCATGGAACCCACAGTCATCGACCGTTTTGGGACCAGAAACCTATCGGGTCGGAGCTGCCAATTGTTGGCTCCAGCTGTATTTCTCCTCCCCTATGTCGGAATTGTCGGATTTTCCAATAAGCACTAATGGCTGCCAGAGCACATGCGAATATCTTTTGTTGAAATGGTGTGTTTACACCTTGACGGCAAATGGAGGACTGAATTTTTAACTTCGTACCGATAGCGCTGTGACTTCTCTCAGTCGACAGGTTAGCCAATATTAAATTTACGACAGCTTGGCGAATTTTTCACGTTACAACCCTCATAAAAGAATTCGACTAATTTCGTTTTATTCCTACTATCACTACCTAGTTATGTATCGATTTTCAGAGTGATCACTTTTTCCCTTCTGCCCTTTTCCATGTTTTGGAATTGGCTGCTACCCTCTTTAACCCTGTTATACCCCTCGCAAGAGAATCCGACTAGTCTCGTTTTATTGTACTATGACTACCTAGTTATATATCGATTTGCAGAGTGACAACTTTTTCCCTTCAGCCCTTTTTCATGTTTCGGAATTGGCCGCTACCCCCTTTAACCCTGTTATACCCCTCATAAGAGGATCCCTCTAGTCTCGTTTTATTTTTACTATAGGTACCTAGTTATATATCGATTTTCAGAGTGATAACTTTTTCCCTTCAGCCCTTTTTCTTGTTTTGGAATTAGCTGCTACCCCCTTTCACCCAGTTATACCCCTCGTAAGACAATCAGACTACTCTGGTTTTATTTCTACTGTAACTACCTAGTTGTATGTCGATTTTCAGAGTGATAACTTTTTCCCTTCTGCCCTTTCCCATGTTTCGGAATTGGCCGATACCCACTTTAACCCTGTTATACCCCTCGTAAGAGAATCCGACTGGTCTCTTTTTATTTGTACTATAACTACCTAGTTATATATCGATTTGCAGAGTGACAACTTTTTCCCTTCTGCCCTTTTCCATGTTTCGGAATTGGCCGCTACCCCCTTTAACCCTGTTATACCCCTCATAAGAGGATCCCTCTAGTCTCGTTTTATTTTTACTATAGCTACCTAGTTATAAATTGATTTTCAGAGTGATAACTTTTTCCCTTCACCCCTTTTTCTTGTTTTGGAATTGGCTGCTACCCCCTTTCACCCAGTTATACCCCTCGTAAGACAATCAGACTACTCTGGTTTTATTTCTACTGTAACTACCTAGTTGTATGTCGATTTTCAGAGTGATAACTTTTTCCCTTCTGCCCTTTCCCATGTTTCGGAATTGGCCGATACCCCCTTTAACCCTGTAATACCCCTCGTAAGAGAATCAGACTAGTCTCGTTTTATTTCTACTGTAACTACCTAGTTGTATGTCGGTTTGCAGAGTGATAACTTTTCCCTTCTACCCTTTTTCATGTTTTGTAATTTGCTGCTACCCCCTTTCACCCTGTTATACCCCTCGTAAATCAATAAGACTAATCTCTTTCTATTTCTACTATGATTACCTAGTTGTATATCGATTTTCAGAGTAAGAACTTTTTCCCTTCTGCCCTTTTTCCCTTCTGCCCTTTTTCATGTTTTGGAATTGGCTGCTACCCCCTTTAACCCTGTTATACCCCTCGTAAGAGAATCCGACTAGTCTCGTTTTATTTGTACTATAACTACCTACTTATATATCGATTTTCAGAGTGATAACTTTTTCCCTGCTGCCCTTTTTCATGTTTTGGAATTGGCCGCTACGCCCTTTCACCCTGTTATACCCCTCGTAAGAGAATCAGACTAGTCTAGTTTTATTTATACTGTAATTACCTAGTTGTATGTCGATTTTCAGAGTGATAAGTTTTTCCCTTCTGCCCTTTTCCATGTTTCGGAATCGGACGCTACCCCCTTTAACCCTATTATACCTCTCATAAGAGAATCCGACTAATCTCGTTTTATTTCTACTATAGCTACCTAGTTATATATCGATTTTCAGAGTGATAACTTTTTCCCTCCTGCCCTTTTCCATGTTTTGGAATTGGCTGCTACCCCCTTTCACCCTGTTATACCCCTCGTAAGAGAATCAGAATAATCTCATTTTATTCCTACTGTAACTACCTAGTTGTATGTCGATTTTCAGAGTGATAACTTTTTCCCTTCTGCCCTTCTCCATGTTTCGGAATTGGCCGCTACCCCCTTTAACCCTGTTATACCCCTCATAAGAGAATCCGACTAGTCCCGTTTTAGTTCTACTATAGCTACCTAGTTATATATATATATATATAAATTTTCAGAGTGATAACTTTTTCCCTTCTGCCCTTTTTCATGTTTTGGAATTGGCTGCTACCCCCATTCACGCTGTTATTCCCCTCGTAAGAGAATCAGACTAGTTGTATATCGATTTTTAGAGTGATAACTTTTTCCTTTCTGCCCTTTTTCATGTTCTGGAATTGGCTTGGCTTAGATTATTTTTGACAAATATTTATTTTAAAAAATTGAATACATGAGGCTTTTACTTGATGAAGATCCATACTGAACGATGAAATAAAACAATATAGTTTGTTTAAATCTTCATTTATTTGAACTAATGTCCAATTTAAACTTGTTGACGCGTTTCACTAACACAGTAGCTTTGTCAAAACGAATGAAGGTAAAATATAAAAATGTCTTTATATATACAGTGCTAAATCTATTTACTAAGGTTAACAATGGTATTGAAAGAAAATACCTGGAAATTCGTTCACTACAAACATTCCTAAGCTATCTTCTAGGTAAAGATGTTCAATAAAGGAGACTGATTGATATCTATTTGGTCGTTAAGGAGATTACCTGAATGGTTATTTTTGTTAATCTCTAGGGCCTCTAATAAATTTAAACTAAATGATTCACCGACTACATGGAGAATTTCAAAATTTTGGTCGAAAATGTGTTGATTTTCTAATAAATGATTTGAATAGTTAGAATCTAATTTATTGTTGTCATAGCTACGTTTGTGTTCCGAAATTCTAGTTTTAAAATTTCTAAAACTTCTACCGATATAAATTTTATCACAATTGTCATTACCACATTTTAATTTATAAACTCCTGATTTGTTTAATTTTGAAGATTTAGATTTATTATTTTTAATGAATTTGGATAAATTGTGATCAGTTTTAAAGGAAATATTCATGTCTAAAAATGATTTAATTTTTAAGGATGGTGTTCCAAAGTATGTTAAGCTTTTAAATTGTTTATTATTTTCATCTAAGGGGAATACTTGTTCTTAAGTCAAAATCAACACATTTTCGACCCAAATTTTGAAATTCTCCATGTGGTCGGTAAATCCTTTAGTTTAAATTTATTAGAGGCCCTAGAGATTAACAAAAATAAATATCCAGGTAATCTCCTTAACGACCAAATATATATCAATCAGTCTCCTTCATTGAACCTGTAACAAAGTTACATTTTCAAAGACCGGGCAAAAGCACAATCTTCCGTATAATAGGAAATAAAGCGTTCGAACACTGTATTTCTCCGTCCGTATCGGTACAATGTAATATAAACATCGGTACATTATAACATAATATAATTTATCAAACCTGCACCGACAGTCGGCGACACTTACATCTTCGCACCGTATCCCCAACAAGCAATACCGTAAAGCAGAACGATTCTCAATGTGTCTGATTCAAATTACGCGAAATTCTGCCAGGGTCGAGCGACAGAGAATATAATTCTAATGACATATTAATTTTTCAGTCATCTTAAACCTGCCAAAATTTTTTCAAAATTTTAATTACTTAGGCCCCTGCAGTTTTGGACTAATTTACATAAGCCCTATTATATAATCTACCTTCTAGTAGATAGGCCACGAAAATAGCTACTTGAGCCCTGATGTACAGAATAAGTGATTTAGGCCCTTCTTAAAAAAAGAATAATAAGAGTTAATTGATTTTTAAAAATATGTTTATCAGAAAAATACAGTATTTCTTTAAAAAGAAAAACAAACTATGAATTCTAAATAAGTGCAAACGTAAGTCAAAACATTTACACATATACCACTTCCCGATCTACATTTTTCGACTGTGTATCTGAAACACTTGAAACCTATATCAAAAATATGTAAAAACAGCACTTTACATACTTCTAAAAGAAGAACATTGAATGAATCTAACATGTACGTATAATAGTTAGGCATCAAGTGCGTGGTGCATCTGTAAGAAATTAAAAAAAATTCCTGAAATATTATGAAATAAACGGGTTTGTTGTTAGATATCACAGTTCCCCGAAGAAGCAGTTGGGGGTAAATTATAGTCAAATAAATTAAGGCCTTTCTAACGTAGAAAACCAAGAATAAAATCCATTTGCTTGCGTGTTCTATTGTTAAAAAAACATTCGTTTTTGAAGCGTTTTAAAAAATATGGCTCGTCTATCGTATTACATTTATATTGCGATTGAAATATACCCATTAACTTTCCACCAAGAAACACGGCGTGCAACACAACTGAGTTTTTAAAGCAACAAAACATTGCTAAGACTTCGAAAATTTACGTGGGCAAACACAATTCGGAGTCTACCTATCGAAAACTCATTACACATTTACGCGAATAAAAAAGTGCTTTTCGTATGTACTTCAAAAAATCTTTCTTCTATCTTCTATTTGCAGTTTTATTTGGACAAATATAAAGTGACACACCTGGTATATCTTATTTGAAAGCTGTTTTTGTTATTTTCAAACCGAATGTAACTTGCTAAATTTACTTGAATGACAGTTGTTGCTAAGATAATTTTGATAAATGCATGCCGACACTATTATTCATTCTTATCTTATCACAAATACACACCTGGTCTGTTGCCTTTCTTATCTTGACTTTTTCAAAGACCCATCTGTTCCTCCGCAAGACCAGGACTGTAGTCAGAGATTTCGGTTTCCACATTGTATACCAAAAAACCAGTTTGAGTTTTGAAAATACACCACTTTAGTTAAGTAAGTTATAATAAATCTAGAATTTTTTATGTAATAATTTTTGATGAACTGATGTAAAATCTATTTTATATGAAATGTTCAGAATATTCCAACCTTTTATGAATTTTTAAATGTCCACCTCTGAATATAAGAAATGTTCGACGACAGCAGTGTCTCTGCCAAAAATTAAACAAATGCAGCCGTTAACGACTACAAACAGGTTTTTGTTTCTGGTGGTGACAAAAAGCCGCGCATACTTTCAAGTACTTTGCTGGGTCCTCTTCAAGCTTCTTTTAAGTACGCACAAGAGTTGACTTTAAAATCGATCGAGATAAAGAAAATAAATAGATTTATTGTTGACTTTGCATTAACCCATTAACGCCGAAAAAAAAATTTTTTTGAATTTATTATTATTTTTTCAAAATTTTGATGAAGTAAGCTATGAAATTAACCACCGTTAAGAAAAAAATAAATGTTTATTTTGGAATATACAAAAAACAGTCTGTCACCATATGGGCCCCGTAGGCGTTTCACTGTATAACAAAAACAATAAACAAAATATTGCATTCTAATTTTTGGTGTGAAATTTCATGAAACATTCTATACACAAACCAACATCGCACTTAAAACACATTGTACGGCCTTTGCTTGTACAGTTGAACCCTGCACATCTTCTCCTTTTTCCCTCTGGCACCTGGGCTACATAATGGTTCAGGCCATCAAATCTAACATCATCCCCAACACGGCTACTACTTCCAGCAGCTTTAGGCATTCGACCTGGTCCTTTAGCTATCGTCTTATAATTTGTTAAATATGTCTAAAAATCATAACAATCTGTAAGACAATGTAAAAGAAGTAATGAACATTACTGAATTATTGACAACATTACCTGGGCAATATTTCTCCTAAATTCCAACTGACTGATATTTCGGCCACTATTGCGGTAGAGAATCCAAGCATTTTGTATAGATACGTCAATAAGGTATGTAAATATCGACCAGTACCACTTTTTTGATCGTACACCAATTCTATAACTGAAACAGTATTTGTTATTATATTTTTATGATCATTATACTTTACCGTACCAAGATACATTTGAATCCATCAAATCGGTACCTCCCATGTTCTTATTGTATTTTGAAATTATATCTGGGCGTGGTATAGGTATCATTCTTCTATCTTTTCTGGAAAATCTATCTACAGATTTCACTGGAGCAACTCCATAGCACGTGCTGGCTACTGTAACAACATTATTGTCCATCCATCTCACGTAAAGAATGCCGTCGTTCTTCTCAAGAGTAGAAATGTAAGTGCCTCGAGTTTCTTTGGCCATGATCTTTTTTGGTGGTACAGGGACATTTTTTGGAATTCTATCGTCTCTAATTGTGCCGGTTGCTCCATATCCATTAGCTTTCAAGGTACAAAGTAGGTTAGCGCCAGTAAATAGGTTATCTATGAAGAAATTATAGCGGAAATCCTTTTTGTCTCCTAAATCTTCAATCATGTGTATAAGTGGAGCAGCAGGTTTTCCGAATATTGCGTCATAACCTTGTCTTTTTATAATACTTTTTCCTTGATAAATTTCGAAATTTATCAGGTATCCACTATTGGTGTTCAAACACCAAACTTTATACCCGAACCTAATAGGTTTTCCGCGAATAAACTGTTTACACCCATGCCTCCCGTAGTATTTTATCATGGACTCGTCATACGAAAGGTTTTGTTCGGGTATAAAATGTTCTAAAAACTTTTTTTTCAAGTGATTTACTATGGGGCGTAATTTATACATTTTGTCATTGTAGTCAATATTTTCATTACTAGCAAAATGCAAACATCGACAAATTTGTAAAAATCGGTCGCGTCTCATAGATTCTGCAACCAAAACGTTTTTCATATCCTGTGAGTTTTCCCAATAGCTTCGTTTTGTTGGCAATACATTGTAGCCACTTACAATTAGTATACCAATGAAAACTTTCATCTCTTCTATAGACAACTTTGAATCCGGTAGATTCTTGAGGAGTGAATAACTTCTTGTCTCCTGTATAATTTCTTGAAGTAATTCTTTTGTAAAAAACAACTCAAATAATTGAACTGGACTCAAATTTTGATATGACGAGTAATTCGGCGTTGGAAATTGATAATCGGGATGAACGAGATCGGCCTCAATGAATTCACTTTTTTCTGATTTAGCGACTATAGTCAGTCCTAAATCTTTTGTGGCGTCATTTGGTACCACTGTGGGTAATTGCGCATTGTCTAAATCTTCAGAAGTGTCCTGTATTCTCCTACCATTTGAAAATACAACTTCAGCCGGAGCTAACAGTTGACGACCACTCAAATTTTCAACTAATCCACCTTCATCTTCATCCCCTGAATCCTCGTCTGTCAGATCCTGACAATCCGGTGGCTGTATGTATATGTCAGTCACTTCGTTATCAGATTCGTAAGCGATATCTAATGCTTCTTGAAGAGTTATTCCGCTGAAACTAACATTCCTGTATGAAAATGTAAGTCAATAACAATAGTCCGTAGTACGCCTACCGGTCCCATATGGGGACGGTGACGTTTACGACTAAATTATGAAAAACTAAAATCGTATATCAAGAGAATAACTTTATAATATTGCACAAATAATGTCCTTATATAGAATCCATCGATCAGAAATACAATAAAATAATTCAGATTGACATAATTCAACTTACCGACATGGGATGTCCATATTTTCTTTGCTGAAAAAAATCTCTCCAGTAACCAACAGTATAACTTCTCACTCGCGACAATGACAAGCTACTGAACTCTGTCACGCACATTCGATGACTATTTAGAACGATTACTTCCGAACCGGCTTCGTGAAAATTGAATTAGACAGTTAAGACACGCACATAAACAATGGTAGGTTTTGTGTCCCCATATGGAACCCGTAGGCGTTAATGGGTTAAGACCGACAAACTTGGAAACGAAGAGGATAATGGTGTTGTGAAATACTACTGAAAGTCCTTTTGAAAATATGTTTCATTCAATCATTCCTCATGAATTAATTTCAGTGCATTCAATTAAAAGAATTCGTTATCGACAAGAGTATCTCGGATCTTATGAATTTTCACATCATTTTATGGGTGCAAGAGTGAAACATCCACTATATTGAGCAGACAATTTGTTCACTCTGTTTTATTATAGTGACAATAATTCATTTTCAATGTAGAATGCACTATACGTTATACAATAAGCATTACTATCAATTATTACAATAATCTTATGGGAAATGGTAAGTACGCTTGAATTTCAAATATGTTGTCGACCAGTTACTATTATCGTTATTTTGTTCAGATGATATAAGGAGTTAAATATGAACTTTTGGACATTGGATTCAAATACAAGGTGTGCCAAGTAAATTTTACAATCCTCCCACCATTATCACAAGTTATGTTTAGATAGATGTTCAGATGCGGAAACAGGTCAATGTTATCGTATAGAGGGCTGCATTTTAAAAGTAGTTTAAAATTTCCTTTGTCATCCCTCTAGCGCCCAGAACCATCCCTTGAACAACCTTAACCCTCGAACTGCACTGTTGGTCTGAGAAACCCAGAGCGACCTTCATTGCAGTGTGACATACGCATGAGTGGTTTATTTGTGTCGCCAATTTATATAAATTCAGTCTTGAGTTAGGTGAATTAGAATACGGGTCGTTTGCGGCATTTCAGCGAAACAACGAGGTAAGATATTCCCAATAATACAAGAATGGGTACCCCAGACCCAAGTGCACAGTTTATTGTAATTATTTAGTTTCAATTTATGTTTATTTATTTTAGCAAAATGGCTTCAACTAGCAGAGAAAATCATCGTCCGTTAACTGAGGCAGAATTGCAGAGAGATGCAGATAATCTATGGGATAATGAGAGTGAAAACGACATCAATGAAGATATGTTTGGAGGGGACGATTCTGATGAAGATTATGTTGAAGAAGAACTCTCGGATAGCAACAGTGAACAAAGCAAAGATGAAGTAGTTGATGATCCAGTTAGAAATATTCCTAGTTTACTGAGGAAGAATGGTCACCGGTGGAGCACAGAAGCATCAGCAAGGCAGGGTCGTACTAGACGAGAAAATATTGTGTTACATTTACCTAGCCCCAAAGGAGGAGCTAGAACAGTTCAGTCTCCTGAACAAGCTTACAATTTATTATTCAATGAACAAATGATAGATATTATTATTTTGAACACAAATTAAGAAATCGCTCGTAAGTTCAATGATATTAGAAAGCAGAGGTACACAAGACCAGTAAATAAAACAGAAGTGAAGGTTTTTATTGGGCCGTTATTTTTAGCAGATGCATAACGTGTATCAAACTGTATTTACTTTTGAATGGAATAAAACTCTTGCTTCATACGTTCCTAAACCAAACAAAATTGTACTTTTGCTGTCAACATCCCAGACAGCACAGGACATCCTTAGGACGTCCATATTGAGTCCTAAGCTGGTCTCAATGTCCCAGACCTAATTTGTACGTACTAGGGACGTTCTAATTTGTATGTATTAGGGACGTTCTAATTTGTACGTCCTGGGGACGTACAAATTAGAGTCAAAAATTAGAAAATAATAAACATTATTAGAAACCACAATTATTTACCATTTTCTGATTCAGATATATAATAACCAAAAATCAGAAAATACGTAATATCTCTATTCTAATTTTCTTCAAATTTAGCACTATTTCTATTCATCAAATGCGCATGCGTGGCAGCACATTCGCTACTTCGCCAACATCCCACGTTGATCTAATTTATCCGTCAGTCGCCATTTTGGTTGTTTATATGTATAGTTTCTGTGTATAATATAATCTTTGGTATAGTTTTGTGTTGTGATCAACAAGTTTTGTGATATTGTGCATAAATATATTTGATGTGTTTGTTGAACCTCCTGGTACATACGTAAGGGTAAATAAAATATAAGACTTTCAGACATTATCTCCAGTAACAACAAAGTTTGCAATGGTGGACCTGATATCTGTGGACCTGTAAATTTCTTGATATGTACTTGAAATGATTTCAGTAACTTAATTTATTTTTAGAGAACACTATTTCGATAGAAATTAAAAATCAAAATCACATGATCAGAGGCATTTTGGTTGATGTTCTTCAAGAAATAAGACAACTTCAAAAATTCTCCTAGAGATGCAGAAGCTTCATTTTTTGTCCGATATCCCAATATTAATTTCCCAATTGGAACAGTGGATGAAATTGATAGATTTGAAGAAGAATTACAATATCAAGAAAATTTCAATGATGCGGAAAATAAATTTTTAACAATACCTACCCTTCCAACGATTTTTAGACGATACATGAAAAAATCCGGGCAACGGTCAGTAGCGCGCAGCGGTCAGAAATGTTTTCAGGTAGTTGAAATTCTATGGGTCAATAGCGCGCGGTATACAATCGGTAAACCGGTCAATTGCGCGAACGGTTCCTTTATAGAAATATGCTCGTCTTAAACAATTTTTTTAACACGTAACATGCCATAGGAAAACACCTGAAAAGAAAACTATATAAAATAGTGATTATAAGATATATTTTTTTTATTTTTTTGCAAAATTAAAACAAACACTTTTAATTAAATTAAATCTTTCAATATGGTTATTTACATATAAATTAATTAAATTTGTTACATAATCTTTGCGTTTTTTATACCTAATATTATTACAAGCTTTAGGCAAATGTACACTATTTATTTTAATATATGTATTAATTTGTACATCTTTTAAAACATTAATAAATTTAAAAATATCTGGATGCGCTACATAAAAACTGGAGTTAAAATGACTGTGGAATGATTCACAAGCATTTGTTGTACGTTCTTGATCACTATTACAAGAAGCCCACATTTTTGGAGGAAAAACGGAATCATCAGATATATAATTATCAACTAAATAATCAGCATATTCAATTAGTTTAGCATTCTGAGGTATATCTGAGTAAAGGTCTTCTACAAAACAATCCCCTACTTCGTTAGGATTTAGAAATAATAATCCAAAAGTGTAATGCAACCAAAGACCTATTGCTGAATTAGAATCCCTGTACTCAGATACCAACCCAAGATTTTGAATTTTACGATACCAGGACTGGGTCAAATGAAACCTACATCCTATTATATTTATGTCTGGCCAAATGTTCTTAACTCCAACGTGTATCGCTTTTTCAAAATCACTAACGATTTCTTTGGGCTCAAACCTTAAATTTATACTAGCACAATAACTTTTTAAAAGCTTAAATGCCTCAAAGTAAGTATTAGATTGTTTGTTTGGCAGTAAAATAAATACTAAAGGTATATAATGTCCGTTTTCTACTGTATGTATCGTAAATAACTGAGTTAAAAATTTCGGGCAATAACTGAAAGTTCCGTCTACATAAATTTTAGGTCGTGAACACAGATACTGTAAATTTGTTTGACAGGAAAATATTATTACATTTAAGTTCGTGTTATTTACCAATAAAAATTCTTCGTCCTTATTTGTTTTAATAACAATAGATTCTAGAGCTTCTTGGAGGTCTTCTAATGATTGAGGTAAAACTGGCAAAACGCTTCGTCTTGATCGATATACACTTTTTCTTATATTATCAAGGTCCCGTGTTGTGAGATTCACTTCTGCGGGAGCTTCTTTAAGCTCAGTATTGATGATCTTAGAAGGTCTTTGCGATATGTCTTCTACAGCCTTCCTTTTAATTCCGTTTAGTAATTTCTGTGAAACAACATTGAAATATATAAATAATATATATCTACTATAATTTTTGAGGTTTATAAGAGTGAGTATTTTTGAAAAATAACAAATTTAAGAAATTAGATGAATATCCGAAATATTTAACTTATACGAATAAAATTAATCATATTATATTATATACGTAGGTCGAGTAGTGAGCCATTATTAACCGAGGAGTTGTACTAATATTTTAAAATTTTATTTAATTAGATTTTGATAAAGGCAGAAATGATGCTAATTTCAAATAAGTTTTTATAATTTTATCATACCAATTAAGTGTACCTACTAGTGCTGAATTTGCGAGTTTGATTTTGTTTAGAATTAGAAATAAGAGTTTCTGTTTATATTTCATTGAAAATATAAAAAAAGTTCATTATTTACCTAGGGAGAGAAATATTATTTCTCATTCGAGCTTTGGAGTTAATAATGACGATTTCTAAGGTTAGTAGTAAGAAATATAATTATTAAACACTTACCTTAACGTGTAAATTTTCATCAAATGCGTGACTGTGATTGTCTTTTTGCTGTAACAACACCTCTTCTGATTTATCCACAGAAATCGAAGCTGGACATCCTCGCTTTGTACAGCGATATGAAACACCTAATATAGTTTCTCTATCTTTGCGAAAAGTATAACTTTTAACTATTAATAATTTTTTTCCGCGCTCACTTAACATGGTCTCCATTTCGGTATCTTTACACGTAAACTTCTTCTGAATAATGTAAGTGAGTAAATGTAATTTAATGTGTACAATCATAAGACTGAAAGACCCCTTGCTATTAGGGACAGGTACTAATATCATGTCTGCGCGCAATCGACCTGTCCCTTTTAGAACCCTCTTATAATCTGTAAGGATTAAACTGACCGCTGCGCGCTATCGGAATACACCCAAAAATCCACTCTTAAGTATTTTATTGATTTTAGGTTAATGAATTGGCAAGATATGGGGGTTCAAATCCTTATAATTTTATTAAGAGTACACTGTCAGCTACCGTAAAAGATGAAATATTGAAATCATAAAGTTGGTTGGGGAGAAAGGGGAAAAACCTCTGGATAAATCTCCCATCGCAAAACTCTTGATTTGTAAGTATTATACAGGATGTCCCAGCAAAAGGTTGCCGCAATATAAAGATTTCCTACTTAAGAAATATACCATCTTTAAATAGGTGAGTATCTTGGTTACTAATTGGAGTTTTGAAGAATTATAGCTGTAAATAATTACTTTTTCCTAGGAACATGTAATAAAAAGATTGTGGACTGCATGTAGACAAGCGGTTAAACAAAATATCGTTCTCGGAGGAAGCCTTATGTTGCGACGACTGTATATTGTTTGGCAACTTTTATATGCCCATATATTTTTTCAATTATATTATAGTGATAATATTTCATTATTATCAGGTGCTGCAAGTAAGTGTAATTTCAACCAGAAGGACGTGGAGGGGGCGATCCAGAGTTTTATAAAAAGAAGTAGCGAGAGAATTCAAGAAAAAGAAAGTAAAAAAGTGTAAAACTGTTATTACATATTATATACACAGTGTGGCATACTATGGACGAGGACACCCTTTTCTATAAAATTTTTGAGATGTACGATTTTTTTATGTACACATGTATCTATTGAATCTATTGCGGTGATCCAGCTGATAATTCCAGCCTGCAATGATTTTTTTGTCAGCAATTTTTTGGAAATGCAGAATATTTTGACTTTTTTTGGCAAATTGGACTGACTTATCAGAATTTCGTCAAATTGTATCAAATGATAATTTTTTCATAGAGTTTTAAAGTTTTGATTTTTAATTTTTTTTTCACTTAAAAAAGGTGGAAGGCATCGAAAATTTTGAAAATTATCATGTCGTGGTCCTTAGTCCTTATATATGAATGTAAAATATAAATATTTGAATAAATGATTATAAAGATATTATGGTATTTATTTTCCTGTGTCCATTAAAAACATCCTGAGAAGGTCCATTAAAACATATAAGAGGACGTACTTGGGAGGTATATTATCAAACTTAAGGGGTCGTACTTGGGATGTCCTAATTAGGACTTCCAAGGTACGTATGGTTTAGTAACAAAAGATGTCCTCAGGACGTCCTGAGGATGGCTAAGGGTCTGAAACGGACGTACCGGGGACTTCGGATGTTTGATAACGGACATCCTGGGAACGTTTTAAGTACGTACTTGTGCTGTCTGGGATTACATCTGATGACTCTCTAAATGCCGTTACTGGGAAACCCAATATTATACATTCGTATTATGAAACAAAGGGAGGAACAGATACATCATTAGTTCTCTACCTCACGGAAGACCAGACGTTGGCCCTTACGAATTTTTAGGCTTATTTCAGAATGAAATAGGGCTATTGTAGAGAGTAGCATGACGCGACTTCGGAAAAATTTCAATGCAGTTTTTGCGCGAATTTTTTGACAGATCAAAACCAAGCTCGCTACAAAAATCAGTTAGGCCAAAATCTTGGACGAGTTCGTTAATGAGCCAAATCGGTCTGGTAAAAACAAAATGGCGGCCTGTCAAAGTTGAAAAAAAATCGTATATCCTTTGTTTTTGATTTGACGCAAAAAAGTTACTGAGCTTTTTCATAGACCTTAACACGTTCTACAACTTTTGTATTCAACATTTTTCTCTAAATCGTACATTAAAACATTTATTCAAGAAAATTCACAAATTTAACAGAGTTTTTTTTTTTTTGTTTTTGAATTGATGCCAAAATGTTACTTTGGTTTTTTGTACATCTCAAAACATTATATTACTTTTGTATCTCATTTTTTATTTTAGGTTCTATGCAAAAATGTTACTGAAATAAGCCTGTCAAATTGGTCCTGTGCCATTGGGATTTTTTTTCAATATACTTGATGCTAGTGGAATAAATGCAATGGTTTTGTATTTCCTCTCAAATCCACTGTGGAGAGAAAGGAGAACAAATAATCGAAAATATTTTCTAAAACAATTAGGAATGAGTCGAATTGAACCATGGTTACAAGAACGTTTGACGGTTCCTACATTACAAAAAACATTGCGATAAAGAATTTCTGAAATTGTCGAAATTGAAGTTACCTCACCACAGCATGATGTTGTTCATCTACCAAAAAAGTTAGATGCTCCTTGTGTGCAAAAGGGCGAGACAAAAAAACCAGTTTTGCATGTTCAGCTTGTCGCAAACCATACTGCATGAAGCATAGAGCTGTGAGTGTGAACGTCAGGATCCAGGAAACTGAAAACTTGGCTAAGAATGATTAATGCCCGGTTTCTGAAGTAAAAGATATCTATTAGATAGGGCTATGTACTCAATAAGCTATATATATCTGGTTGATTGGGTTTCTGAACTCTTTGATAAACGTTATCTACGCGATAAGTTATCGAATACATATCTGCAGAAAGTTGAGCAGATATCAATTGGATAACTATTGGCGCAAGCGCAGGTTGTTGAATACATGTACCTAACCTAACCTCTACAGATATATATATAATTCGTAGGTTGAATTAATAATAAGATTTCTATTGACAATATACATTGTGTTTTTATCTAATATTTTTGTATTAAGATGGAATATTCATATTCATCTACATCGTCGGATGAAGAAATTTCAGACATAATTCGGCATATAGAGCGGCCAAGAAATTTTCGTAACCGAGAAAAACAGTTCGAAAAATATAGTGACTTGGAATTTAAAAACAGATTCCGTTTAACGAAAAATACAGTCAACCTATTAATTGAATAAATCGGACACAATTTGAACGTAATTAGTAGTAGACGCAATGTTTTATCCATAATGGACCAAGTTTTACTAACCCTCAGATTTTATTCCACAGGTATGTATATCCATAATTTATACTAATATGGAACTAAGAGTATTCCATTTTCTATAATTCCAGGTTCCTTCCACATCTTAATTGGGGATGATCACTATATTCACAAAACAACAGTCTGTAGAGTGATACAAAAAGTAACAAGACAAATAGCGAACCTGCTTCCACAATATGTAAAAATGCCTCAAAATGAGAATGAAATAAGAAGTGTAGAGGCTGCATTCTATAATAGGAGGCAGTTTCCTAATGTAATGGGCTGTATTGATGGTACACACATACCTATACAGTCACCAGGAGGTGAACATGCAGAGATTTTTCGAAACCGAAAAGGTTATTTTTCTGTAAACGTGCAGGTAGTGTGTGATTCAACTTTGATGATAAGAGATATTGTTGCTAGGTGGCCTGGCTCCACTCACGACAGTACCATGTTCAACAGTTCTCTTATCTGTGTATATTTAGAAGCAAACTAGCTTCCGTCTAGTTATTTGTTAGGAGACAGTGCTTATAGTTGTAAGGAATATTTACTAACTCCTATTTTGAATCCCATCACTATAGGAGAATCAAATTATAATGCCGCTCATATTCAAACGAGGAACACTGTAGAGCGCACATTTGGTGTTTGGAAGAGACGTTTTGCTTGTCTCTCATTGGGTCTTCGAACGAAGTTAAGTACTACAATACAGGTTATTGTAGCTACTGCTGTTTTACATAATATGGCAATATTACAAGATTTATTAGATTATTTTGAAGAGATTGTCGAGATTGACATTCCTCTTCCCATTAATGAGAATATTGGCAACGCTGGAGAAGTTGCACTCCGAAACATTTTAATTGAAAACTACTTTAGGTTGGTAAAAATAATAATTTATTGAAAATGTCTTGATGTCTATTGCAAAATAATCAATTTGTCAATTACACAGGTATAAAGAAAATAGTCTACTAATTACAAATTTGCATTTTTTGTTTCTTTCTGTTTAATAAGTGCTTTTATTTCCAAATCGTGCTTCTTTTGAAGATGTCTAATTTCCATATCATTTTTCACTTTTAAAGGTTCGAATTCCAATGTTTTTATTTCCAGTTCTTTCGTTTTCATTGCTTCCTCGATATCTAGAATTCCTAACTTTTTTTTTAATTTCATTATCAGCCTCATCTTTTCGATTTTTCCTTTCACATAACCTATTTGAAATTTTTTTTAATATATTTCTTTTTTTTCAGTTGAAGGGGTATCCATTTTACGTTTTTTTGGTGTTTGTCCAACAATTGGGAAATTTTTTGAAGTTGATGGTTCAACCACTTCAAATAAAATTGTTTCGTTTATCATAGTATTACCTGAAAATATCAATTATAATATATATTTGTACATTATATAAATATTTGTATTATTTAAAAAAAAACTGAAAATAAAGTGCTATTTGAATAATAATAACATTTTATTATGTTCTGCTACATTTTTCATTATAAACCGTTTACCTATGTTACATAATTCACATGAGTTTATAAAAAGTGATTAGATTCTAGCCACTTGCTTTATTATTTATTTTACACATTGCCGTATATAATTACTTTTCATTACCTTCATCAGATTTTCCTGCCTCTACTTGCATTTCTTTATTTACTTGGTCGTCTACAACCCTCAGATGTGTATTATCAATTTGATCCACTTCATTATTGACAGCTAAAAATTATATTACATAATTTGTCAAATAAACACTGAACAAAATTAAACTTCTTACCTTCGTCTAAATATGAGGTTGATGAATCATAGACATTTGGAACGGAATAAAATTGTTCCTTCATGGTATCCACAATTTTAATATCAATTTCATCACTGTTTGGTGTAAATATTCCTCCTCCGGTTTTGTATAGTTCTTTCTGAAACATATGTGTGTATTTATAAGCATAATATATCATAATAGTAAGATGTACATGAATTAATTCAAAACAACACTAAACCTACCTTATCTTCCATCATATTTTTCCTCGCCTTTTTTTTCATTCCGTCATACAAAGCATGTAACTGCTTCGTAGATCGATTGCCTGTTTGAGAATTAGCGTTAAAATTGTCTCTAATGGTGTCCCATGCTTCATTTTTCATTTTTACATTTGTTGAAACTGTTTTTTTGTTCTCTATGATATGTTTGTATTGTTGAGTTATCTCAAAAAGTAAATTTTTATTATACTCCGTAAAGTTTTTTTGACCTTTTACTATCTTTGCTCTCCATTATTATTATTGTTAACAGGTTTTACTATTTAGGAAAAATATAAACAATAAACCAATAGACTTGACAACAAATAAAATATGGTTAGGACTTCTTCCTTCTTTTAGGATTTGGCCTTAGACTACTCTACATTCAGCCAGTTAGTTGCTTTGCCATCTGTGTGGAATTAATTTAACAAAGTTATCTATTCAATAGTTGTCAGTTCCACAATTTATGCCACGTTGAAGTTCAGAAACCCATAATAATTTATTGGTTTGATAAATTTATCTATTTGATAGTTATCGATTGGATAACGTCATATACTGAGAAACCGGGCATAAGACTGATAATGCCCAAAAAAATAGACTGCACTACCCATGAGGAAGTAGACTACAGGAACGCACCAGGGAAAGATGGCATCTCCAACAACCCCCTGAAGCAACTACCAAGAAAAGAAGTGGTATTCCTGAAGGCCATCATCAACGAAATACTGAAGATCAAGCACTTTCTAGACGAATGGAAAGAAGCGGAAACCATCATTCTGAGCAAGAGAGAAGAGGACCCAAAGTTCCCCAGAACTACAGGCCCATCCATTGCCTCCACACGATGAGCGAGATAGCTGAGGGGGTAGTCTTGAAGGAGCTTCAAGAGGAAACAGAAGCCATCGGGATCCTGCCAGAAGAGCAGTTCGATTCAGGACAGGCCAAATACTGAAAATAGTAGAATATGCCACATAAGGATTCAACACAACCCAATCAATGGGAGCCATCTTCTTGTCTGGCATGAAGAACTGATATACAAGATGAGAGATGCGAGATATTCCAGTGCTGTCACGAACAACTATCTGAAGAACAGAAGATTCCAGATCAAGCTCAACAAAACTAAATCCGAACTTGGATTGACGGAAGCAGGATTACCACAGAAAGCAGTCCTATATCCGGTGCTCTACAACATCTATATGGCGAGTATCTCCAAGTCAGACAACGCCATGAGGGCCTTCTACGCAGACGACACTGCCATCGCATCTAGAAGCACACAGCCAGAGATGGTAAAGAGTTGACTACAGGGATCCGCGGACCAAACCGACGACTGGTGGACGACGTGGAAGATCAGCTTCAACGCAGATCCGAGCCGCGTTCTCCAGGAAGAGACCAAAAGACAACGTAGACATAGCGGGAAAATAAGTCAGCTGTACCACCAAAATAAAGTACCTGGTAGTCATCCTGGACCAAGGACTGACGTTGAAGGACACGTCAATTACCTGGTGGACAAGACGCAAAAGGCAAGAGGACGAATGGGAAGAAAATCCAAGCTGGAACTCAAGACCAAGCACCGACTCATGGGGCCATCCTCATCTCTATAATGCTATAAGCATATACAGCCTGAGGATACACTGCAGAAAGTCATCGTCAGAAGCTCCAAGCCCAGCAGAATATCAGCCTGAGGCAAGCAGTGAACGCCACTTGGTACATCAGGAACCAGCCGATCTACCGAGAGTTGGATCAAGAGAAGATCCAGGACATCATGGACGAGACAGCCAGAGGGAGATTCGAAGAGCTGAAGACCTACCCTAACATACAGGCGAGGAAGCTGAGGAACTACTCCAGAGAAGACTACGCCAGGCAACTACGGCCGAGAAAACAACTAGATCGCGTCTAGCAACGAAAACCATGAGAAGAAAAGAACGAAGAAAGAAGAGGGACTACCAGAGCAGGATCTTGACTAGGGATAGATTCAAGAAGTGGATCCACTCTTTAAGATCGTTTTTGGACGTAGTAAGTCAGCTAAGAATTTTTTCCCTTCTATAGGCCGCGAAACGCGCACACACACACACACACACACTCTCCAGGGGAATCAGCACCTTGTTGTTGGTGAGAGAGCTCAGTAACCTCTATACCCAGGGAGCGATGCCAGCGGTAGCGTAGCTACTGGTAGGGTCACCCATGCCGGTAAGGTCTCGAAGTGGTTGAGGTAAAGCTAAGAAGATTCCCACACCGCAGCGTCTGACCTACAGTGGTCAACAACGTAGAACCCCCTAAGTCAAGGTGTCAAGATACCGTGCCGAGGACTGCATGACGTCGGGGATACGGCGTCGCAAACGGTTCCCCTGGGGCACCGGGTCCCAGCCCAGGTGTAAGCTGTGGCCTTACTCCAGCAACCGGGGCTCTGCTAGAGTGGACTCATATTTCCCTAGGTTCTCGTGGGAATAACATGGAAAAATGTATTAAACCCAACAATAAAGGAAATGGTGAACACGAGCATTATGCTCACCAAGCAGTCTTGGATGCTGAATTGAAGAGGAATCAAGCGTGGGACCAGCTGGAGCAGCTTATTGGTGAGCTCCAAGACTGTGTCCAACCGAAGAAAAACATCCACACAGAGATTAAGACCAAGACAACTAGTGTCTTAAGTGCCTTCAATAGGCTTAAATTACTTGTGAAGGACGTGAAAGTCCCAACTGATCGAGTCTCTAAATCTGTGTACACACATACAACACCACGCATCCAGGCTATCACGGAGACGACGTCGGCGATAGACACAGAATCTGATGCTGATGTCGCATTGGTTTCTGAAGCAACCGTGACATTCGCAATGTCAAACGGAAACTACCCAAGTAACCCGGTTCAGGGAACAAGGAAACCAAAAAGAGGGAGGCGACAGGAACAACTCCTATCTTCAAGAATGCGGCACAGCCGCCTGAAGAGAATACGATGGACTGGCAGGAGGTCAGGTATAAGAAGAAGAAGAAGCAAGAAACGGAGCTGCCTGTTGAAGTATCTCGGCATAGGAAGCTACAAAAGCCGAGAAACAGACAGAATGCCTTGATTGTCTGCCTAAAGGAAAAGAACAAATATGCTGAAGTACTTAAAAGAGTCAAAACGGACGTTCCTGAAAAGCAGACTGTCTCAGTCGATAAGATCCGTAAAACAGCCAGTGGCAACATGCTGATCGTACTGGCAAGAGAAAACACAGATGGAGGTCAATTTCTGAGACAGGCGATAGCTGAAATTCTTAGCGATGACGACCAAGTCATCAGTAAAGGGCCCCAAGAAGATATCGAAATCCGTGATAACGACGAAAGAGGATATCGTCGCAGCACTGCAGAAAGTGGCTGGGGAAGAACGGCCAATCACGTTGGACACCGTACGGTCACTTCGTAAAGCTTATGGAGGAACCCAGACAGCCTCAGTGACGCTGGCAGCATGAATGGTGGAAAACGCAATAGGCGAACACGGCAAGATCCGCATTGGCTTGGTCAACTGCCGTATAATGAGAGTGCAGAGAGTAACTAAGTGTTACAAATGCTGCCGCTATGGACATGTCTCTGCTAAGTGCAAGAGTGAAGTGGATCGGTCCAGACTCTCTTCCAAATGTGGACAAGAAGGTCACAAAGCAGCCACTTGCCGAAGGGAAGCTCAATGCGTTTTGTGCGAAAAAGACGACATGGAGAATCGTGCCCACATCTCTCGTAGCAACAAATGCCCAGTTTATAGAGAGGCACTTCAGAAAACAAAGAACAAACGATTATGAAAATAGTACAGCTTAACCTCAACCATTGTGAGGCTGCACACGATCTGCTCATGCAGACAGTGCGCGAACTGAAGGCAGATCTTGCATTGATATCGGAACCATACAGACACCTTACTGCTCAACCGTGGGAAACAGATAGTACCGCTAAAGCGGTCATATGGTCCTGTGGTAATTATCCATTTCAGAGTGTTGCTAATAGCGCAGAAGCAGGTTTTGTGAGGGCGAAGATAAACGGAGTCTATTTCTACAGCTGTTATGCTCCTCCCAGCCTTACATTAGCCAAATTCATCGACTTCCTACACCGATTGACCGAAGGTGCAGAGCAGCACTCGCCCGTGGCAATCGCAGGGGACTTCAACTCCTGGGCAGTGGACTGGGGCAGCAAAGAGACGAATTCACGGTGTGAAGTGCTACTGGAGGCCATGTCTACACTGGATGTAGTCTTGCTCAATAGTGGTGATAAACCAACATTCATAAGAAGTGACGCGAGCTCCATATTGGATCTTACCTTCGTCAGCAGCACACTCATTAAGGGGGACTACTCGTGGAGGGTTTTGGATACTTACACGGCCAGTGACCACTGCGCGTTGCTGTGGGAAGTGACTACTGGGAAAACTACTAGAGAAGTGCACCGGAAGCTTAATACAATTGGATGGAAAGTGGCCGCCTTTGATAATGCTGCATTCACCGTTGCCCTGGATATCAAGCCAATCAAGAAAGATAATGCTGAAAGTAAGTCAGACGAGCTGATGAAGAGGATAACGGAAGCCTGTGACGCCACTATGCCCCGAAAACGCGGAATAAGTCACCATCGATGCATTGGTGGAACGACCACATTGCTGCTCTCCGTAAAGAGTGTCTTATGAAGAGAAGAACATCACAGCGCGGTCGCAAAAAACCGAATTACGAAGAGCTGGTAGCAGAGTACAAAAGCGCACGTAGAAGTCTGCGTAAGGCCATTGGGTGATAGTAAACGACTATACTGGCGTACACTGATTGAGGAAGTAGAAAACGACCCATGGGGAAAATCTTATAAGGTAGTCATGACTCACCTTAAAAGGCAACCAATGCAATCACCTACATATCCGAAACTCCTGGAGACAATCGTGACCACGCTGTTTCCCCAACAAAAGAAGATTCACCACCTTACAAAGCAGCATCAGATAGAAGAGATCCCACGTATCACAGAGGACCAGCTAATGGAAGCGTGTAACAGAGTCGGGAATACTAAAGCTCCTGGCATAGATGGGATCCCAAACATCGCATTGAAGTTGGCTATTAAAACGGCCCCACCGTTGTTTCTGGAAGTCTATAATGCGTGTCTTGAAGAAGGTACTTTTCCACAAAAATGGAAGCAGCAGAGACTAGTACTCCTCCCAAAAGGGAAGAAGCCGCCGAACGAACCAGCATCATACCGCCCACTCTGCATGTTGGACAAAACCGGCAAGATTCTGGAACGCATAATTAACAGGAGAATCGAAGCAGCAGTCGAACCGATACTTTTTGACAGTCAATATGGCTTCCGAAAAGGTCGCTCCACTCTCGATGCAATTGACATTCTCGTCAACTTAGCCAAGAACGCAATCGCAGGCACCAGATGGTATAGAGGTACAAAGAAGTACTGCCTGGTAGCAACATTGGATATCCAGAACGCTTTCAATACTGCTAGGTGGGATTGTATCATGAAATCTCTCATTGAAATGAACGTGCCACGATATTTACTAAGGATCGTACAAAGTGATTTCACCAATAGAATACTAAAATACGATACGGAGAACGGCCCGAAAGAACACAGAGTCACTGGAGGTGTACCACAAGGCTCGGTACTAGGCCCATTATTGTGGAACATTATGTACGACGTTGCCATAGTGATAGTCGCGAAGCATCTGGAAGAGATAAATTTTGTCTTCGACACCACTTTCGAGAAAATCAGACAATGGATGGAGACAGTTGGCCTAAAGTTAGCAGAACACAAGACTGAGGCAGTGCTTATCACTAGTAGAAAACAGGTGGAAATTATCAGGCTGAGTATCGGAGAACAAGATATTATATCACAACCGTTCATTCGGTATCTGGGGATAATGATCGATGCCAGGCTCAACTTTAAGAAGCACGCAGAACACGTCGGTGCCAAAGCGTCAGTAGTCAGAGCGAGCCTGTCACGACTGATGTCCAACATAGGAGGACCAAAGCAGAAGTGGAGAGCATTACTGTCGTCAGTAGTTACATCTGTTCCCACATATGGATTACCTATCTGGGCGGGTACACTTTGTATACAAGAATCCCGGAGGAAAATCGCGCCAGTCTACCAGCTGAGTGCCTTAAGAACAGTCAGCGCATTTCGCACAGTGTCTGAGGATGCAGTATACGTTATTGCTGGGATGCTGTCAATCGAAGTTCTCGCAGAAGAAAGAAGTGCTCTTTACCGACAAAAAGGATTAACTACGCTGAGCGCTGATGTACAAAGAATAACAGAACGGCGGAATAGTATACGGCGATGGCAGATACTGTGGGACTCTTCAAAAAAAGAGAGGTGGACGTACCACATTATACCACAATTGGATATTTGGTTAAACCCAGATCATGGCGAGGTCAATTACTACCTGACACAAATGATCTCGGGACATGGCTGCTTTAGAGCATACTTGCACCGGTTTAAACATGAGGACTCTCCAGAATGTTCGTCCTGTCTTGGAGTTAGGGAGGACGCGGAGCACGTGTTCTGTGTCTGTCCCCGTTTCAGCACAATACGCAGCGACTGGGAAGCTACCGTTCATTCGAAAACACGACCAGAGTCACTAGTGAAAGCTATGCTATCCTCAGAGAAGGCCTGGGAGGCAACAAGTCGATTTGCAACAGAGGTACTTCAAGAACTTCGTCGTTTAGAAAGAGAACGTGCAAAAAATCGAACGCGTGAATAAAAAAGATTTGATTTAGACAGACAAACTAGTAGAACGAAACCACCATGAGTTCGACTTATAGAAGGAAGGGCGATAGCTAGATCCTCCCTCTGCGAAGTAATGCCTAACGGTGGTACCGCGGGGGAAACAGAGGTTGGAGACAGAGGAGGTTTTTAGTCGGTATTGGAAAGGCTTCCGAGTCCGACATACCAGGCAGAACACCAAGTCCTGACGATACGTAAAAGTATTTTCCTACCTCTATAAAAAAAAACAAAAAAAAACACACACACACAACTCGAAGACGAGAGAAAGAAGCCAAGCGGTAAAGTGCACTGCGCGGCCCTGAACTAAAGAACACACCTGTCCAAACCTGTCCCTACCAGTGTCTGGCCGTCCTCTTCTTCGGGTAGTGCAGTGCACTTTACCGCTTAGCTTCTTTTTCTCGTCGTTCGAGTTGTGTGTCTGTGTTTCGCGGCCTATAGAAGGGAAACATTCTTAGCGACTTACTACGTCTAAAAACGACCTTAAAGAGTAGATCCACTTCCTAATCTGTTCCTACTCGAGATCCAGCTCGGGTGGTCTTGAAAAAGTAATTTGTAGACCACATATTTTGACTAAGAGTTTTTACAATGTACGGATTGTTCGTGGAGTAGTAATGAAATTAATTTCTTCAATGAGTATTAATATTGAAAAATCAAAAGTTCTGGATGTGTGAATTGCAGGCAGGTGGATAATTCAATTTAAAAAGTGTGGTTTGACACTTGAAATTGA
This sequence comes from Galeruca laticollis, assembly GCA_963921935.1. Classification (NCBI taxonomy): domain Eukaryota; kingdom Metazoa; phylum Arthropoda; class Insecta; order Coleoptera; family Chrysomelidae; genus Galeruca; species Galeruca laticollis. Next base: position 201,626,405 of record OY998178.1, read on the forward strand.
CCAGTTTCGGCAATTTTGTTGTAGCTTAAATTATATACATAGTTTATCCTTAACCTATGAAGCTCATTGATATGAATGGACGTTTCCCGATTGATCATGGTAATACAGCAAAACTGTTTTATTATTTGTTGCTTTGTATATAATCACATTACGTGGTTCTCTTGGATACATAACGGACATTTTTGAAATCGTCCCTGTATTTAAATCTCCTCTACCAAAATTAATCTGATACCACTAATAATAGACAAAAATGAACTGACGGTTGATTTTTTTAATTACTGTATATATGGCTACGCGAAATATAATCATAATAATAGGTCGTTGTGTTTTGAAATTATGGGACCAACTTGAGGTGAGAGTGATTTATTATAAATAACCAAACATTGGGTTTGTAAGCAGTTTAGTTTTGATTTTGGTAACCTATTTTGTGAAAGGGTGTTATATTTATCTCAAAAATCAAATACTATAAGAAAAGCAAGAATTGCAGATTACGTGCTTAGAAGTAGATAATCCTAACTTCCACACAGTTTTATTTTCAAACATATTGCAAATTTGACATCCGAACTATAATTATACTATTGACTGAATTTGCATATAGCGACTATAATAAATAATATAAAACAATCCATGACTTTCTTATGGAATGTGTGAAATGGATACATAGAAGCATTTCAATGTTCTTTCTAAAACCATTAAGACCATCAATCATTAAAAATAATAGTCTCATACTTGATTATCGTTTTAGTTGTACTTGTATCCTACGTAATTTTGCAATATAGTCTAATCAAATTCTACATTCTTATTGGGCCAATAATTAAGAAAAATATTGGAAATGGATGATCGGTTTGGGCCAACTTTATGTTTAAAATCATACTTAAATATGGGTGACCATTTTTCTCGGATTATTTTACACTAAAATCCGTTTCCCTAAAATGTTTCGTTCACAGAACTACCAAAGGAAGTGATTTCAATTTAACAGTTATCTTTCTTTTTTATTTCAATGATCAAAAAATATAATTTCTCAATAATTGGTTATTTATATTTCATCATCACGTTTTGACATATTATAGCATGGCTTTCATGATACAACTTGCAAGTCTATCAATACTGTGATGTATTGTTAATAAAATTCCTATACTTTTGTAATTGTTATTTGGAATAATAATTCTCTCTGTCGCTTATAGTAATTACTAAGATTCTGACAGGCTGTTAAATTTTAGATCATATATATTAAGTTATTTCGCTGAAATGTTAACTGTGGATGTAACTGTTAATAATTGTTTATATCCTAACAAGCACTTTATACAACGACAATAATATTCATTACATTGGTAATAATAAATTATATGTAGATATTTGAAAATATTATCGAATACTTGAATATATAGGGTGAACAACTATTAGCGTGGAGAACAGTGCTGGTCAGTTATAGACCTTTCATTTTTTGCCATGCACATACGTGACTTGATGGATGATACATTTTAAAATCGAAGTAAATCTTTAACATTCATTATACCTAATAGAAATAGTTATCGGATATAATAAGCCACTAGTCCTAATATATTCACGAATTGCGAGAAGTCATTTTACATGAAATTAACTGTCTCGACCCTCACTTCGTGGAATATACTCATATTAGTGTTTTAAATGAAACTCACGGTTTCTAGTTAATACCACAATATAATAAAATTTGTTGAAAATTCTAAAAAATTGACAATTGTTTCGATAAATCAATATCATCGTCAGAATGACAGAAGTTACATTTCATTTGATGCCTACCTGATGTTTAGTAGTTATTTTTGGCTAGACAGTTTAAATTAACATCAAATAATAAAGTCAAATTCAAACCATTTCAATGACAATATAGCGGTGTGCTGTTTTACCAACAGTATTATTCAAGAATTCAATGCGAATAGTACTGGACAGCTACCTTGCAAGAATATTTTTATTGGTATTATTGTGTGTTTAAATACCGGCGACTCAGTATCAGGCTATTAATCGAATTTCAAAACAATAATTGGTATACCCTCTCACACTACTTTATCACGCATTTTTATCCATCACAATCCTCTTCAAATGTTTCACTACTAATTATCACGATTTTGGGGATTTCCTTTAATTATGCTAATCTGTTCACTCCGTATGGTATACTGTCTAATTACTTCTCTACAATTTGATAATTATAGCCCATGAAATAGCTCAGTAAAACAAAAATGGCCTTGATGTATCTACCTACACTGAGAACTAGGTCAACAAGAATAATGATGAACTGAAAATTGATTTTGATTGTTGAAAATTTGGAGGAAATTATTATAAAAAAGTTGCTACGTCTGTTTGTTGTTTGGATCGTGTTTTAACGGTTGCATTAATGTTGATTCTGTGATACTTATTTAGTAACAATTATATGCCGGAAATTTGGCGGTTTAAAAAATGTATGTTTTTGGGTTATGAAATGAGATTCGTGTTCGCTAGTAATAATAATCGAGATTTTTTATTTTATTTTCGCATAGAAAGGTATAATTTGGAAAAATTCGATGCGAAAACCACTATATTGTTCATCTACAGAGTGTGTCATGGCAGTGGCTAAACTATATATATATATATATATATATATATATATATATATATATATATATTATAATGGATTGTTATAGTTGTATACTTTGCCGACAATACCACTATAATTGTTATATTATCAATTTAATATATTCAACTCTAGTATAGCTAGCTCAGTAATGAAGTAAAGACATTTTTTTATGTATTTATATATTTATGTGGAGAACATGAGAAACTCTTACTACTCTTTGGGATCCGGAAGTGATTTTAACTCTATATCTACAATATTTTACATATATGTGAATCATTTAAATAATTGATATTATATTTTTTATATTAATTGGTGCGCCTATGTATAGAAACTTTCAATATAGCAATCGATTTTGTCTCACAATTAAAATAGATGGAAATTATCAGTAGAATAATCGATTCCAACTGTCACTCATATCAGTTGAAGTAATATTTATCTGAACATAAACAATAGTTTCAAGAATACCTTTAATACAACAACTATATTATATTGATCAAGAATTATGTATTATAAATTTAAAGTAAGTGATGAACTATCTTAAATACTAATATAATATTGAAATGTCAAACAATAAAATATTTGTTAAATATAAATGGTAAGTACTCAAGTCTATGTTATTACCTTTCTTTTTTTTTATTATAAATGTACATCTCTAACCCGAATGTTGGTACCAACAAAGATAAAAAGAAACACTAACCTCTCAACCACTAATATTCCTTTCTTGAAATTCTGTCTGGTAAAAAACCATGTCATGCATACATATGTCGTCCAGATGGAGATGTTTTTTTTACTAGATTTCTTGTTACAGGTAACACGTGTTTGTAATTTCTATTATTCTCCAGCTTCGAATTCCCAATCAATGCTTAATATCTTATTCAGGTACTTTACATTACGATTCCGTACCACATCAACTAATTATTCAATTTGAAATGACTCTTTCATTTGTACCATAGCCTCCAATAACATGTATTTTTTATATATTGTATATATCTTCGTAGAAATTATGATTTTAATATCCTTATACTAGCTATTTCGAATTAATATAGGGAATAACTCACTTCTTTGTACAATAACTTAATTCTCTCTTTTTAAATTCTTCAACCATCTAAGTTTTCTAATCTCCGACTTCCATCATTATTCAAAAATCAACAACCAACCCGCCTTTCTTTTTATTTTTCGTTGCTATCCGAAATCATAAATATCTTGATTTCAGATTCATTTTCTAATTCCTAATATATAATTACAAACCATAAAATTCACATCTTTCTTGACTCAATAAATATAGATTTCTATGGTTCTGCTTCTTTTTCAATTTATAACCTTATTCCAGTCAATTTATAAAATGATTTTTTTGACATTTCTGACATTATTTGATATATATAACCAAAACTCTCTAAATGTTGAATAATTAAGTTATTACATGTTTATTTATTGTAACTATTATTAATGTTCAATGAATATTTTTAGAATATGGATTACATGTTTCTTTTAATTAAGGAATTTTGATTTATAACTTGTTATTTATTACTTACAATGGATTGTCGATATGCTTCTTAAATGAACTACTGTGTTTAAAGGTAAGTTTTATCCTTTTTATTCAAATTTCTTATTACTATTGCTCATATATTGTATTCCATTATGAATAGATTACTTCATCAATAAATTCTTTTGGTATCATATTAAAGATATTGAATCAAATGTTCCAAACTTCAATATATTTGTGAGAGTGAGAATTTCAAATATACTTCCATCTAAGTAGTGAAGAACTATCTCTTCTATATATATATTTTTTACTTTTATAATGTAATAGATATTATGTATCCTGATCAAAATAGGTGCTAATAATTCTCTAACACTTAACAGATGATGTATATATGCTCCAGAATATTTTGTACATGTAAGACATATACAGTTTTTTTTAAATACTGCATTAAATCTTCTGGATATTGGAAATATTTTCATTAACCGATACTGGTTTATATAATTCTGTGTAGTATGCTGATATGAGTTATATTATTTTAGTTTCTGTGTTCTTGAATTATGTTCAATATATATATATATATATATATATATATATATATATATATATATATATAGAATATTATAATATAATAAATTTATATATATATATATACAGTGTGTACATAAAGTAACGTAACTTGCTAATATTTCTATTTCTGTTATAGTATACAAAAAAAAGTTGAATCAAAGTTTTTTCAAATAATCCAGACCATCTGCATAAGTCGATTAGAAGTATACAGGGTGCACCGTTGCTCCAAAATAACTTATTAACATATTTTTTTAGATAGTACACCGTGTATATTATTTCAGTTTTTCATAACCTATTAAATTACAAATACAACCGTTCAGACCGCATGATTCTAACCTCATTTGTTCTACAGTTATTGAGAAAAATAATTTACGGGAACATTTTTATTACCAAAATTATTAACAAGAGAAAATACAATCTTATTCAATGAGATGTTCAAATTGTCTTCCTTCTTCTGTTTGACAGTATCCAAGTCGGCTATAAAAAGCTGATATGGTATTACGCAATTGCTGATTTGTTATTTGATGGGCTGTTAACAGTATTCTATCCCTCAGTTTAACCAGATTATCAGGTTTGGCCTTGTACACTATGTTTTTCAGATATCCCCAGAAGAAATAGTCTAAAGGCGATAAATCGGGAGATCTGCCTGGCCACTGAATTGTGCCCCTTCTTCCAATCCACATGTCTTGGAAAACTTCATTTAAGTAATTTCGAACAGCAACACTAAAGTGTGGTTATGCATCATCCTGCTGAAACCAAGTGTCATTAAAATTGTTGCCAACTGCATTTTTCACTGCAGGAACTATTTGGAATGGTCCGATAACAGGGATGCCGATAATACCTGCCCAAACATTAACTTTTGAAGGTCTTTGTGTTGTATGTTCCCGTATCCACCTAGAATTAGTATCACTCCAATATCTACAATTGTGGCGGTTAACTGTACCATTTAACATAAATGTGGCCTCATCGGAAAATACTATCTTACTTGTAAAATGAGGGACTTCATTTACCTCTTGCATTATAGTTTCACAAAATTCTATTTTGCGGTTATAATCATCTTCAGTTAATTCTTGTATTGTAATAGAGTTACTTTGTAGAAGGATTTTCTACAAAAATTTGCATAACGTCCAAGGATTTTTCATCATTAGTTACGGTCTTTGGCCGGCCAGTTTTAGGGCGATTTTTAGTTGAACCCACTTCTTCAAAAAAATTCACAATCCTCCAAACTGCAGTTTTGGTAATTTGGTTGCGATTTGGATAAGCATCATTAAATAAGTGAGCTACCTCATCATAAGTTCTTTTACGATCACCGTAACCTCTCATCATAAGAATCTTTATTATTTCCTGTTCGGTAAACATACTTACATTTTAAAAGCAACTAATAACAATAAACATTTTTCACTAACGACAATGAGAAATAATTCTTGACGATTAAAAACAATTCATGACAGAAGAACCTACTACTTTTTTGACATAAACAGTTTTTTTATAATTTTGGATTCAAACCCATGTAACTTTGGAATTATTGAAGGTAGAATTATGCGGTTTTGACGGTTGTATTTGTAATTTAATATATTATGAAAAACTGAAAATATATACAAGATGTACTATTTGAAAAAATATGTTAATCAGTTATTTTGGAGCAACGGTGCACCCTGTACACTTCTAATTGACTTATGCAGATGGTCTAGATTATTTTAAAAAACTTTTATCCAACATTTTTTTAGTATACCTAACGGATATTGGAATATTAGCAAGTTACGTTACTCTATGTACACACTGTATATATATATATATATATATATATATATATATATATATATATATATATATATATATATAGAAGAAAGATAGTCTTTGCTGACTAGTTAGGAATAAAACTAGTGAATATTGGGGATTGCAGCAAAAAATTGGAAAAGATATACTCTTAGCGGAAAATGTCCAAGCTTTCGAGGATGTTTGTCCTCATCATCAGGGAAACTAGAATGAAAAAACAACAGTTAAATACTGTGGTCAAAGAGAATAATTAAAAATGAAATTCACAACCACGTGTGTACTTACCTCCGAAGTGAGGTTAGATTCCATAAAGATGTAAAATCGTAAACTACAAGTCGTAAATTGTGGAATATTTAAGTAGGAATTGAACCAACGGCCTAATCAATCGTGTCATAGCAACAATTGTAATTGTCGCAGCATTTTATAAAATAAAAACATTGGTTTCATCTTCATGTGTCACCATACTAAACGCCGGCGAGGAAATGATATATTTTGCCTCCAAAAGGGAAGTGGCAAGAGACAAACAGTGTTACCAACGTCAACAATGAGCTGTGGGACAATGCCACTATTTTCGTAATGGCAGCTGTAGGGCAAACAATTGGTGTAATGAGAAGATGTAATATTGTTGAAAAGAGGAAGAGAGAAAGAAAATGTGAGACAGAGCTAGGAGAACGCTCTCATTTTTATTATGTTTAGAGTGCGTAGAGAACATCACTTCGTTTAGACTAACACAAAGGAAGAAAAGAGAAGACAACAGAAAAGAATATTAATATGTAATAACAAATATAGTAATTAAGTAATATAATAGTTCTCCAATCTGAGTGTATCTACCAACACCAATACACTCAAAATTAGGTTTAATTAATTATTTGTTTACTTGAATGTATCTACCAACACCAATACATTCAAAGTAAGTTTATTATTATTATTATTGAATTAAGGTAATAAGGGTGGTGTTGTCAGGAGCAACATAGTTATTTCCCACCACTTGATGTGCAAAATTAGTATCTAAGGACAACAAAAATGAGTAAATCTCACTTAAGTGATCAATATCAGTTTTCCTGTTAATTACATTATTGTTTTGTGAAATAAAAGCCATTTCCAAGAATGATCTTTTCGTTTTGTTAGACTCAGCCGCTAACACCTTCACAGCCTCATAATTCATCTGATGATCAAGAGAATTTACATGAAAAGCTAACGCGCACCTCTCTGGGTGTAATCTAGCATCACTCTTATGTGAAACTATACGGCTAGATAGAGATCTTAAAGTCTGCCCGATATATTGTTTATCACAATCTCTGCAAGGAATACTGTACACCACGTTAGTAAGTGAAGTCAAGGGGTCTTTATCTTTAACTCTAGAGTAAATCGATCTGATTGAAAGAACAGTTTTATTAGCAATTTTAAAATCACCACATGAACGGAGCAATCTGGCAAGTCTCGGAGTTATGTCACTTATATATGGCAAAGTAGCGAAAACCGGTCGAGAAGGGGACACATCAGTTCCAACATCCGTCTGGGCTAAGTTAGGATGGCTATCTTCATGCAACAAATCCACAGCATTAGATGTGCTGAATAATATCTTATTCAATAAAGGTCTTGGATAAGAGTTATCCAAGAAAAGGTTAAGTAAAATATTAAGATTTTTATTATGAAAAACATTATTTGAAATTCTGAGTACTCTCTGCTTCATTTGTTTAACCAAATTCACTTTCATGGAATGTTTGTGGTAGGAGTGATAATTAAGATATCTACCAGAGCTGCATGGCTTCCTGTACCAATCTATAATAATTATATTGTTGTTACGAATAAATTTTGTATCTAAGAAAGGTACGGAATTCTCGAAGTCTTCCATTTCGATTGTGAATTGGATATTAGGATCAAAGCTATTAAATGTATCCAGAAGTTCATCAAGGCCTTCTCGAGGAAGTGCCAAAATAATGTCATCAACATACTTTTTTATAAAAAAAGGAGTAAAAGAAAGAACAGGTATGACTGTATCCAGAACATCGTCCATGACATATGCTGCTAAGATAGGAGAAATTGACGCTCCCATTGGAGTACCAAAAGTTTGTTTGTAAATTTTGTTATTAAAGGAAAAATAAGTATTATCAAAAAGAAAAACTATTAATTCAAGAAAAGCTTCCTTCGGGATGGAGCAATGGACACCGATACGATCCCAACCCTTATCGATAGCTCTCAAACAAGCATCAAGATAAACATTACTGAACAACGAGACCACATCCAAACTGGCCAGAACATAATTTTCTGGAATTTCTAAGTTATTAAACTTTTCAGAGACTTCAAAAGAGTCTTTGATAAAATACAAATTATCATAATCATACGCTTTCGTCAGTATTTCTGTGCAGAACTGTGCAATATTTTCTGTGGGGGCTCCTATGGAGGCCACTATCGGTCTTACAGAGAGAACTGGTTTATGAATTTTCGGAAGAGAGTAAAATTTAGGAGGGACACCATGGTAGCTCATGAGTTTTTTCTTAACTGTTATGTCAATGTAATGTTTATTACATAAAGATTTAATTAGGTTGTTACCCTTTCTTTGAATAGAGGAAGTAGGGTCACTAGACAGTTCTACATATGAACTGTTATTTAAAACAATATCATTAGACAATTCAATATATTGATGTCTGTCCATAATGACAGTAACATTGCCCTTATCGGATTGAGTAAGAATCAAATGAGGGTTCGCCTTTAAGAAGGCTTTAGATTTAAGTAAAAGGTTATGAAAAAAAGAATTATTATGTGGTTGTTTTATGTAATTAGTAATAATATTAGTGGCTCTAGCTACCGTGATGTTTCTCATTTTCGAGTCTGTGATTGTGGAAGTGAGATAGTCTACATCTGATAAAATTGATTTAATTGAAATATCCTTCAAAATGACTGGTTCTACACTAAACTTTGGGCCCAAAGCTAAAAACTGTGAAATATCATCAGGTATAGTGGTATTAGAAATATTTCTCAACCAACCCTCTTTTGATTTTAACAATAATGGGGTTGGTTGAGAAATATTTCTAATACCACTATACCTGATGATATTTCACAGTTTTTAGCTTTGGGCCCAAAGTTTAGTGTAGAACCAGTCATTTTGAAGGATATTTCAATTAAATCAATTTTATCAGATGTAGACTATCTCACTTCCACAATCACAGACTCGAAAATGAGAAACATCACGGTAGCTAGAGCCACTAATATTATTACTAATTACATAAAACAACCACATAATAATTCTTTTTTTCATAACCTTTTACTTAAATCTAAAGCCTTCTTAAAGGCGAACCCTCATTTGATTCTTACTCAATCCGATAAGGGCAATGTTACTGTCATTATGGACAGACATCAATATATTGAATTGTCTAATGATATTGTTTTAAATAACAGTTCATATGTAGAACTGTCTAGTGACCCTACTTCCTCTATTCAAAGAAAGGGTAACAACCTAATTAAATCTTTATGTAATAAACATTACATTGACATAACAGTTAAGAAAAAACTCATGAGCTACCATGGTGTCCCTCCTAAATTTTACTCTCTTCCGAAAATTCATAAACCAGTTCTCTCTGTAAGACCGATAGTGGCCTCCATAGGAGCCCCCCCAGAAAATATTGCACAGTTCTGCACAGAAATACTGACGAAAGCGTATGATTATGATAATTTGTATTTTATCAAAGACTCTTTTGAAGTCTCTGAAAAGTTTAATAACTTAGAAATTCCAGAAAATTATGTTCTGGCCAGTTTGGATGTGGTCTCGTTGTTCAGTAATGTTTATCTTGATGCTTGTTTGAGAGCTATCGATAAGGGTTGGGATCGTATCGGTGTCCATTGCTCCATCCCGAAGGAAGCTTTTCTTGAATTAATAGTTTTTCTTTTTGATAATACTTATTTTTCCTTTAATAACAAAATTTACAAACAAACTTTTGGTACTCCAATGGGAGCGTCAATTTCTCCTATCTTAGCAGCATATGTCATGGACGATGTTCTGGATACAGTCATACCTGTTCTTTCTTTTACTCCTTTTTTTATAAAAAAGTATGTTGATGACATTATTTTGGCACTTCCTCGAGAAGGCCTTGATGAACTTCTGGATACATTTAATAGCTTTGATCCTAATATCCAATTCACAATCGAAATGGAAGACTTCGAGAATTCCGTACCTTTCTTAGATACAAAATTTATTCGTAACAACAATATAATTATTATAGATTGGTACAGGAAGCCATGCAGCTCTGGTAGATATCTTAATTATCACTCCTACCACAAACATTCCATGAAAGTGAATTTGGTTAAACAAATGAAGCAGAGAGTACTCAGAATTTCAAATAATGTTTTTCATAATAAAAATCTTAATATTTTACTTAACCTTTTCTTGGATAACTCTTATCCAAGACCTTTATTGAATAAGATATTATTCAGCACATCTAATGCTGTGGATTTGTTGCATGAAGATAGCCATCCTAACTTAGCCCAGACGGATGTTGGAACTGATGTGTCCCCTTCTCGACCGGTTTTCGCTACTTTGCCATATATAAGTGACATAACTCCGAGACTTGCCAGATTGCTCCGTTCATGTGGTGATTTTAAAATTGCTAATAAAACTGTTCTTTCAATCAGATCGATTTACTCTAGAGTTAAAGATAAAGACCCCTTGACTTCACTTACTAACGTGGTGTACAGTATTCCTTGCAGAGATTGTGATAAACAATATATCGGGCAGACTTTAAGATCTCTATCTAGCCGTATAGTTTCACATAAGAGTGATGCTAGATTACACCCAGAGAGGTGCGCGTTAGCTTTTCATGTAAATTCTCTTGATCATCAGATGAATTATGAGGCTGTGAAGGTGTTAGCGGCTGAGTCTAACAAAACGAAAAGATCATTCTTGGAAATGGCTTTTATTTCACAAAACAATAATGTAATTAACAGGAAAACTGATATTGATCACTTAAGTGAGATTTACTCATTTTTGTTGTCCTTAGATACTAATTTTGCACATCAAGTGGTGGGAAATAACTATGTTGCTCCTGACAACACCACCCTTATTACCTTAATTCAATAATAATAATAATAAACTTACTTTGAATGTATTGGTGTTGGTAGATACATTCAAGTAAACAAATAATTAATTAAACCTAATTTTGAGTGTATTGGTGTTGGTAGATACACTCAGATTGGAGAACTATTATATTACTTAATTACTATATTTGTTATTACATATTAATATTCTTTTCTGTTGTCTTCTCTTTTCTTCCTTTGTGTTAGTCTAAACGAAGTGATGTTCTCTACGCACTCTAAACATAATAAAAATGAGAGCGTTCTCCTAGCTCTGTCTCACATTTTCTTTCTCTCTTCCTCTTTTCAACAATATTACATCTTCTCATTACACCAATTGTTTGCCCTACAGCTGCCATTACGAAAATAGTGGCATTGTCCCACAGCTCATTGTTGACGTTGGTAACACTGTTTGTCTCTTGCCACTTCCCTTTTGGAGGCAAAATATATCATTTCCTCGCCGGCGTTTAGTATGGTGACACATGAAGATGAAACCAATGTTTTTATTTTATAAAATGCTGCGACAATTACAATTGTTGCTATGACACGATTGATTAGGCCGTTGGTTCAATTCCTACTTAAATATTCCACAATTTACGACTTGTAGTTTACGATTTTACATCTTTATGGAATCTAACCTCACTTCGGAGGTAAGTACACACGTGGTTGTGAATTTCATTTTTAATTATTCTCTTTGACCACAGTATTTAACTGTTGTTTTTTCATTCTAGTTTCCCTGATGATGAGGACAAACATCCTCGAAAGCTTGGACATTTTCCGCTAAGAGTATATCTTTTCCAATTTTTTGCTATATATATATATATATATATATATATATATATATATATATATATATATATATATATATATTTCACATCTTTTCGGTGGTATCTGATAATGTCCGGGCCACTCCGCAGCCAAGGGCACTACCATTTTCAATATGGGGAGATAATCCGCCGGATGATTCCAACTGTTCCAAGTAGTACGGCCTTTGGCATCCACATTACGGTGTTTTAGGTTAGTTCAGTTCTTTCATGTGTCGTACTGGTTTTGTATGGACAAGGCCGTTTGCGTTCATAATTAAAGGACCTATTGTTACCTTTTCCAAGTTTCAACTCAATTTCGTCCCTTGTGCAAGCGCTCCATATTTAGTCATTTTTCCGCATATGCTTTAGACATATTGTAGTCCTGCTGCACTGTGAAGTCAATTATGACGGCTCTGTTATTACTTTTATCCCACATCACCATGTCTGGCCGGTTGTGCACCACAGGTCTATCTGTAACAACTGTGAAATCCCAGTTAGTTTTCACAGTGTTGTTTTGAAGTACGGGTTGCGACACGTATTTGTGGTGTGCGGTAAAATGGTTCAACAGACCCCTTTGCAGGCATATTAATTGGTGAACGACTTTGCTCATATTGTTGTGTCGTTCCAGGTATCTGGTGGCAGCAATTGTTGTGCAGCCAGATGACAGATGCTGAATGGTCTCTTCGCTCGTGTTACACAATCTACATTGGCGGTCTCAACTTGTTGTTTTAATATCTAATGACTTGATTCTGTATCGCCAACATTGTTCCATCGGTTTTCGGGAAGAGGTATCCTGCCGCTAGGTAGGTATTGGATGCTTTCATATCTACTTCTGTTTGATGTAGAGAAGTGTAAACCCTTCCGTGTAGCGCTTTTCCTTGCCAGCTTATTTTAATTTGTTCTAATTGATTCTCTGTTTCAGGAGGCGCAGGATTAGCAGGGTTAAGGGCTGTGATTCTTTTGTCCCATACCGCCAATCTTTTATGAACTGGTGAGTTTGTATTTCGGAAGTATTTTATTAAATTTTCCCTTTCTCTCAGATTGGCTGCCACCAGACTAGTTAGTCCTCGTCCTCCCTCTAATTGTGGCAAATGTATGCGCTCGATAGCTGAGCTAGGGTGCAGCATGCCATGTTTGGTTTGATTTTCCTATCTTACCTCTCCAGATCTGTTTTGGACCAGGTGAGTATTCCAGAAGTGTAGGTTATTGTTGGTATGACCCATATATTAATTGCTGCCACCTTGTTTCTGGCATTAAGCTGGGATTTTAATATCTTGCTTGTTCTCCTCATAAGCTCTTTTTCGGCTGTCTCTTTGTTTTCTTCATGGCGAATTTCGTAGCTCTGCCGAATTCCAAGGTACCTGTAAGTATTTTCTGCTCCCAGCTCCCTAATTTGACTGCCATCTGCCAGAATGATATCCTCGTTTTCAGTGAGTTTTCCTCTCTTAATGTGGATGATAGCACACTTCTCAAGCCCAAACATCATTTGGATGCTCTCACTGAAGTGTCTGACTATCTTCAGTTCTCCTTCGAGTTGCTGTCTTCCTTTAGCAAAGAGCTTGAGATCATACATATAGAAGAGATGGGTCAGCTTTGCTTGGTCATCGATTCCATATGCGTATGTGCTCCGGTTAAGCATATTGCTCAATGGGCTCAGGGCGAGACAGAACCATAGCAGACTCAGACTCTCCCTTTGGAATATGCCCCTTCTAATAGGGATCTCCTCCGTTGTGTACGTCTCTGTTGCTCCTCTGACTAATAGAGTGGTTCGCCATGATGTCAACAGATGCCGGAGTAGGTCGATAACTTGCTGATTCACTTTATAGATATTTAAAACTTCCAGTAACCATGAATGAGGAACTGAGTCAAATGCCGTCTGATAATCGATCCAGGCTACAGATAGGGGTTTCTAACGTCTTGCCTGTTTCATGATTACATTGTCAATTATCAAGAGTTCCTTGCTTCCTCTAGCCTTTTGCTTAAAGCCGGTTTGTTCCCATGCTGGAATGTTGTTATGTTTTAGGTGGCGTCTAGTTTGTGTCTTATGACGGAGGTAAGTATTTCGTATGATGATGGAAGGCATGTAATGGGTCTATAGTTTTTTGGTTTTGATAGGTCCCCTTTCTTTGGAAGCATATGAGTCTTACTGTGAGTGAAATATAAAGGTATGCATTGTGGATTTCTGACCGAGTGCTGTATGGAGTTAGCCAATTTTTTGTGCGTATTAGTAAATGCCTTCCACCAGTAGTTGTGGACTCCATCTACTCCAGGAGAGGTCCAGTTTTTGAGTCTTTTTACTGTGGCGTGGATGTCTTCCACTGGTACTATCATCTCAGTCATTGGTATATATTAATGGGAGTTGTTTCTTCCAACATCTATACATTCCGCTCGCATGTCGTGTTCTATTCTCCCGGACCAGATTTTTGATCAGACCTTTGTCTTTTCTTCTCGCGTTGTAGGCGCCGCGCGCTGGTTTGTATTGTCCGCGTCGAGATTTCGGGAAAACAGCCTTTGGTTGTTATCAAACAATTCATTTTGCTGGTATCTCTGCGTTCTTTGCTGGTATCTTCGGATCCTGCAGCCCAGTGCGGTTATCTTTTGCTTTAGGAACTTCGACCGTTCTACTAGCTTTTGGTGGTATTGCGGGTCCGTTGTCTTCATTTTTGCCTTTCGAGCAAACGTTCTCATTTGCTTTTTCATCTTCTGGCTAGGCTGTTGATCATTTAGGAATGTGTGAATAACAGCTATTCCTTTACGATGGCTAGCGATTTTATCTTCAAGCCTCCGTTCCCAGGGTGGCTTCCGCGTTTCTTTATCTCCTTATATACAGGTATATATATATATAAATATATATATACATATATATATATATATATATATATATATATATATATATATATATATATATATATATATACATGTATATATTATTGTAGAATGAATCAGGATGTAAATTATAGCAAATTTATTGTCTAGAAATACAAATATTAATATCTGTCAGTTGTATTTTAAATTTCAACAATTTTTAATATTTATAGTATATTAACTTATTTTAATAAAACTTTATGATCATAAGTTATCCATTTTTTTAACAAAATAAATTTCATTATAATAATAGCAATGTTGATGTCTTAAATTATTTGCCCATGATCCCTACCTATATTAGGAGTCAGCATACTCTGAAACAAACTAGAGCAGCCGAGAAAAAATTGAATTAAGATCATAATAATAAATAGCAAGGTAAGACTAAGGTAAAAAATCTTCAAATTCATAAAATTAATATAATATACTAATCATAATATGTTATAATGAAATTACAATAAAATTGTTCAAGTAATTAATATTTCTATACAAACCATTCTATATATATATATAACGCTAGTCTTTTCTGACCAGTTAGGAGTTAGGAATAAAACCCTGAAATATTGGAGAATGCAGCCAGAGAAAAGGGAATTCTTCATCGGTTTTTATCCAGACTTTCGAAAACGTTCGTTTTCATCATCAGAGATGCTACAAATAGAGAAGCAAAGAATTATTCGCAACTCTATCAATGAAGAGATAATAATGTACTTACATCGGATGTGAGCCTATTTTCCTTTATGTAGAACATAAGATTGAAGAACTCGTCACATGGTGCCAGTCAGGGGAAAGCGACATTCGAAATTAGTAATAATAATATTACATTAAGGCTGTTATAAGGTAATATAATAATAAAAACAATTAAAACGCAACATCTACACGATATTGATGTCGTAAAATCAGTAAAACCACCACAAATGAAAACGGCGCTACTAGGTTCGAGGTAGAAGTATCTTCCCTCTAGAACGGAAATAGAGACGGATAAATGATGCCAACCGCTTACGTTAGATGTCAACAAGAAATTCTCGAAACGTGAGAACAGCGCACTAGTTCTATTTACCAACGCCAATAGAACTGAAAAGGGTAAGGGTTATACAATTTCGTTTTAAAATAACAATATTAAGGTAATAATAATATAATAACAATAATAAAAATATACATTAAGTACAGTGGTAATGACCAGCACAAATACCCTGATAATTAATTAATTGTTAGTAGTGTGGTGTTGTTGTTGTATGTAAATTGAAGAGATATATAGATATATAGATATATAGATATAGATATATATATATATATATATATATATATATAACCGCAATAATTATAAAGTTATCGGGAATAAGCAGGAAGAAGTAAACTCTTTTTACTTTTTGTTGAAAGCTTTCGAAATATCTTTTATTTCTTCATCAGTCAACTACAAAAATATATACACAAGTAAAATAGGCGAAAATAATAATTTAAAATTATCACTTACAAGTGATCGAGGTTAATCCTTAAATAATTTTTTTCCCAAAGGATACCATTGCACAGAAACCACTCACTTCTTGATCTTTTGAAAACAATAAAATGTGAAATGTGTTGTCGTTTACAGTACCAAAAAGAATGATATGAATTTTGTGAATAAATGTTATTCTTTTTTGAAAAACAGAAAGAAGACGGCCTTGTGAAACGAAAAAGTTAGTTACTGACTCTTAACTCAAAATTAGTTCACAATGAAAGAGAAAGTGATAAAAAAAAACGGTGTTGTATTGTAAAAAACATCAGTACAGATCATACTCAGTTAATCCTCCCACTATTAATTGCTATGACCGTCTGATGAGGGAATCATACAACCCAGGACATGAATAGGTAGATTAATTTCATGTCATTCTCCCTCACATCCTGAAAACCACTGTCACTAGCATGTAGGGCGGAGGGGAAATATGTTTAAACCACGAGCTGTGAAGATGATGATAGGCAAAAAGATGTAGGCTAGGCTAGTTGTTTTTCAATTTTTGTTGAAATCAAAATTGATGATGTTTGAATAATTAATACTCAGATTTTTTATATCTGAACGTTTGTTCATGGCCAAAGGTTCATTGTTCATATATACCATCTCTAAGAAATTTCTTTTAAAAGAATTACTTTCACAAGTCAAAACTTTGGCGACGTGAAATTTGAAATTGTGTCCCGTATCTAGGTAATGAGTAGCCAAAGCACAAGATTCCTTTTTTAATTTTATGTCGCTTTGTTAGGGTTTTAAAAAAAAACATTGGTACAAAATTTATTGGGAATGTAATCATGCACTCATATACAAATGGTTGACATAATAATTTATTTCAAAAATATATTGAAACTAACCTTTTCAATGATTAGAGTGAAATCAATAACTTCAACATTCAACATTAACCAAAAATCAATGGTTTATTTACATTTACAACAGAGCTTTATTTAACTAAATCATAATAAGATATCGTATCCTTTATCATTATAAGTTGAAAACTCTAATTTACCTGGTTATAAAAATATAATTAAAACTCGAAGCACTTTTGTTTACTCCAATTTATTGTTTTAATCTCTTCTTTCCAAATTGAATTGTCATTTTACATTTTGATATTTGATATCTATCATATGCATGGAAAACAATCTATTCTTCTTTTTTTACTATTTCATACCAATCCAACTTACTATTTCGCTGAATGTTCTGTGTTCTGTGACTTCACCTGAGTTCTGTGGATGGCCTACAAAACCTACTTGATTGGACTTTGACCCTTCCTTCTTTTTATATCAGCTTTGATTCGGAGCACATGGTTCCTCAATTTTCGATTGTAAATCGGATCTTATAAGCTGGAAAAAAGTAAACTTTATTAGATTTTATTGGTCATAATTGTCAGTGTAGACAAAATTATCTATATTGGATCTAGACCAAAATCTAAAAACCTCTTTAAGGCCACCCTACAACTTGGGTAAGTAAAAATCATCCACCATTCACTTTTATTAAATTCATAGCTAATATTTCACATATTTCTAACTTTTTTTTAGGCCTTCTCCTTCTCTTCTAATTTTCTTCTGTCTGTTTCTATCTCGCTTACTATATGTGCTGAACTTCGCTGTATCACTCACCGCTTTTCATAAGTATCGCTTTATCTAAGCTGTCTAACCATTTCCACATTACATCATTCATCCGTAGCAGAATAGCAGATGTAACTAGTAACCCCGTACTGCATGAATTTTGATGCATGCCAGGCGATTCATCTCATTAGATTTTAAACCTAGGAGGATCCAGGTCGAGTCAACCCAACTACCGCAAGTATTGACGTTGAACTTACGGCCAATCATACAAGTAAGAACTTTCCGATTTATATTTACATTCACCATTTACAAAGGATTGCTATCTGAGGGACAAGCATCTGAACCTGAAATTTTAACATAATTCCGACAAGTTATACATTACTAGCCTCTACTTCAAACATTATTATCGATTTATCTTTAAACTTACCTGTAAACACCAAGGGGTACCACTCGGTCGTGCAAGGATCATATGTGTGATTTACAAATTAAAATCTCAATGGTTTCAATCTAACAATGTTTGATTTATGAATCCATCCCTACTCTACCGTTGAATAACATTTTCGATTCTTTTGAGCTAGCTGGAATCGAGGTTCTTCACCATCAGTGAAAAACATTTAAGATAAAAACGTAAAAGCTTTTGTGGGATATTATGCGATCTTTAAGTGGTTTTGAACTTTGACCAATATAAACCTGATCACAATTTCCACAATCAATTTGATATACTGTGTTGGACTCTTCAATCACTTTCTCTTTCGTTGTGAACTAATTTTGAACTAAGAGTCATTAACTAACTTTTTCGTTTCACAAGGCCGTCTTCTTTTTGTTTTTCAAAAAAGAATAACATTTATTTACAAAATTCATATCGTTCTTTTTGGTGCTGTAAACGACAACACATTTCACATTTTATTGTTTTTAAAAGATCAAGAAGTGAGTGGTTTCTGTGCAATGGTATCCTTTGGGAAAAAAATTATTTAAGGATTAACCTCGATTACTTGTAAGTATCAATTTTAAATTATTATTTTTGCCTATTTTACTTATGTATATATTTTTGTAGTTGACTGATGAAGAATTAAAAGATATTTCGAAAGCTTTCAACATAAAGTAAAAAAAGTTCACTTATTCCTGAGAAGGCTTATTCCCGATAACTTTATAACTATTCTAGTTTTAACTAGTTCAAGCCGACTACCTTTTACTCGCTCTATATATATATATATATATATATATATATATATATATACATTCACGGCGTGAAGTGGCATCCCATGGTAAAATCGCGGTAGCTCTGGCGTCCGCGGCACTATGACATCCGATATACGGACGTCACAGTGCATCGAGCTCCAAAATATCGCAAACGGTTCAGTGAATGCTTTGGAATCTATTGCTGAAGAGATCAGCAGGACGTCACTTTGGTCGTTTTTTGTATAAACCTATACACCAAGGTTCACAGGTTCTCCGTACGCGGCGTTATAGTAGCACACTTATATATTTATTATACATTTGACGCTTAAAGTGGCATCCGTCAGTATACATATCGAAGAACGGTATAGTTTGGCGTCTGTATATGTATTTTTCTTGCATAGTGGCATCCTGGCAGTGTTGCCGATCTCACTTTTGGTTATAGAAAGCTTTTAACATTGAATGTGATGATTTACATATGTTTTAATTTATTGATACCATTGTTGACAGTGCGGAGGATGCTAGTTATTGCAGAATATCTACCGTTATTAATAGAAAAATTATATTTTCGTTCTACAATTCACTTAAAGTTGATTTTGAGGCAAAATAAAACACCACTGGCGATAAAAATAAATAATGCTGGCGATAAAACAATCTAAAGAATTCTGAATTTCCGTAAATAAGGGAAAATGAGTTAAATTATCCAACGTAAACCACGAGATGAAGTAACATTACTACTCAATTTTCAGGTTAATTTTCGAATGTGTATATTTTTCTACTTCACTATAGCAGAAGTCAAGTTTTTTTTGTGAAAATTCCGAAAACCTTTTTTTTTTTTTTTTTTTTTTTTTTTTTTTTTTTTTTTTTTTTTTTTTTTTTTTTTAAACTTCCCAATTTATTTACAATCTGTAAATTAAAATTAAAATTACAATAGGTAAATAGTTTGTCACTAATCACATTAACATGCAGAGCAATGGTCCTATAACCATACTCTATTCTTAAATATTTTATATAAAATATAAAATTATTTGTCTCTAGGGTATTGTGCACATTAATTTAAATATACATTTGAAATCTTGTTGGTAAATCACTAACAATATAACGTTTTAATCTTCTTCTTGCCGGTATTCTCCTGAGGGACTTTGCTAAATTATTGGGGTGTTGCTGCAGTCTCTGTTGGTATTTTTGGGCGAAGTTTGATATTTCTTCTTTTACAGTGGGTATTTGGAGGTCATTTCGTATATAGTTGTTTGGGACATACCAAGGTGCATTGGTCATGACTCGAAGAGTTTTGGATTGGAACCTTTCTAAGATTTCGAGGTTAGAATTAGAAGCAGTTCCCCATAGTTGTATTCCATAACTCCAAATGGGTTTCAAGATTGTTTTATAAATAAGTATTTTATTTTGTAGACATAGTTGTGATTTTCGACCTATAAGCCAATATAAACCATCAAGTTTCAGTCCAAGTTGCTTCCTCTTCATGAAAATGTGTTTTTTCCAGGTCAGTTTTCTATCTATATGCATGCCTAAATATTTTACATCCTGTTGCTGGTTAAGCTGTTGACTGTTTAGGGTCACTGGTGGGCAGTTTCCTTTTCGGTTCGTTAAAGTAACATGCACCGATTTCGTTGCATTTGCTTGTATTCTCCACTTTTTTAACCAGGTTTGTATATTGTTCAGGTTCATTTGGAGTATTTGTGATGCTTGATTGGGATCTTCATGCATTGATAGTAGGGCGGTATCATCAGCATATGTGGCTGTTACAACGCCATTGGTGGTAGGTAAATCGGCTGTGTACAAGAGATACAACACAGGTCCCAGAACACTGCCCTGAGGAACTCCAGATTTAACAGGAAATATGGACGTATGCGCGTCTTGATATTTGACGAGGAAATGGCGATCTTCTAGGTAGGATTTTAGGGTTAGGAAGTAACTAAGTGGAAGGATTTTTTTTAGTTTGTAGAGGAGGCCGGTATGCCAAACTTTATCAAAAGCCTGAGAAATATCCAAAAAGGCTGCAGAGCAGTATTTTTTGTCTTCTAGTGTTTGGCTTATGTTTGTACAGACACGATGAATTTGTTCAATAGTCGCATGTTTTGGTCTAAATCCAAATTGGTGAGTTGGTATAATTTTACGGGCTGTTAGGACTGGTTCAATTCTTGAGAGTATTAACTTTTCCAGGACTTTGGACATTGCTGGCAGTAAGCTGATCGGTCTGTATGATTTTACTTCTTCAGCCGGTTTACCAGGTTTAAGTATTAAAATTATTTGGGCTACTTTCCAAACCATGGGAAAGTGACCTATCCTCAGAATTGCGTTATATATTTGTGTTAAATATACTACACCTTTTCTTGGTAGTTCTTGAAGTACTCTTCCTGTAATAAGGTCATAGCCAGGGGCTTTTCTAGGATTTAAATTTGTTTTAATTATACTATTGACTTGCGCGATTGTAAATTTTTCTGCTGGTAATTCTAACTGGTATGGAGATTCTAGATCAGTTAAGAGCTGTGCTTCGATGTCGTTGTCGTTATTTGGTGGATTCGGTTGAAAGACCTTTTCAAGGTGACAAGCGAATGTTTCTGCTTTTTCTTCGTCGCTCTTTGCCCACTGATTGTTTTCTTTGCGTATAGGTGGATTAAGCAGTTGTGGCCGGTTGATTTTTTGAGTGGCTTTCCAAAGTGCATATTCGGTAGCTTCGGTTGCGGTGAGCCCTTTCAAATACTTTTGGATACTGTCATTTTTGTGATTATTTAGTAAATCTTTAAGTTGACGAGTGATTTGATTAAGTTTTGTTTTGTCTTGAGGGCACCTCGTGTTCTGCCATATTTTCCGTAGCCGTCGTTTCTCTACTATTTTTTGTTTTATTATAGTTGGCAACACCTGACGAGAATAAGTAGTTGTGTTTGTAGGTGTGCTGTTCCACACTGCTGCTTGAATAATTTTGTTAAGATTTTGCACTGCATTTTCTATATCTATGCGTGACTTCAATGGTATGTTTAATTTTAATTCCTCGTCTATTATTTCTCGAAATATATCCCAATTTGTGTTCTTGCTGCCGAGTTTTGGGGGTGTTTCTCGTATTAGTATTGTTATACTCAGCTCTATTAGTACGGGAGAGTGATCAGAAGACAAATCAAAACAGGATTCTGCTTTTTGCGATTCTTTTGGGATACCTTTGGTTACGCAAAAATCAACTAGATCTGGGATTTTACTTCTATCCGTTGGCCAGTACGTAGGTTCGCCAGTAGATAGGTGTTTGTAATTATTATCATTTATGGCCATCAGGAGTTGTCTGCCTTTCGGGTTGATTAGCCTCGAACCCCAGTGGGTGTGCTTGGCGTTGTAATCACCACCTGCGAGAAATCTATTACCAAGTTGCTTAAAGTATTGTTCAAATTCTTCTTTTTTGACAGCATGTTTTGGTGGGAAGTAGACGGCAGAAACTGTTAATGGACCGTGCCTGTCTTCTATTATTACGCTTGTTGCTTGTAAGAAGTCTTTTTTAAAGCTAACTGTTTCGTGATGTTTTATTTTAGATTTAATTATTAGAGCACTTCCGCCATGCGCCGTACCATCCGGGTGCTGGGTGTCATATATTACATAATTTGGAATTTTAAGGTAACTTTTTTTTGTAAAGTGGGTTTCTGACACCAGCATAATGTCGATGTCGTGGTTATATATAAAAGTTTTGAGTTCTTGTGAATGTTGGGTAAGCCCATTGGCATTCCATATTGATATTTTTAAGTACTTAGTCATTATTTTAATTTACTAATCACGGTTGTCAACAGATTTAGCATTGTGCCCATTTGCTCCATGAGACCTTTCATCATGTGTTTAAGTTCAGCCATATCATTTGTCGCTGGAAGGTATTGTTGTATATTAACTGGTTGTGTGTTATTTCCAGCGAGTTCTTGTTGTTGTCCCTTACAAATTTGTGCATAGCTTGTTCCTGGTTGGTCAGTTTGTTCTCTTCTTTGCATCGTTGTGTTCGGTTTTTGTCTTAGGGGAGGGTACTTTTTCTTTTGCAGCTCCTTATAGATAGAGCAACCTTTATAATTTGCCGGGTGGTTCCCTTCACATAATATACATTTTACATTTGTGGATTTCTCTTTTCTTGGGCAATCAACTGTTGCGTGATCTTCAGTACATTTTACGCATCTTGGTCTGTGTTGACAGTATTTTTTTGTGTGACCATACCGTTGGCACCTTGCACATTGTGGAATGTCTCTCTTTTGTCGAGGTGGTTCAAATTTCACTTTGTAAAATAAAAGATTCTCAATATCGTATATTTTTTTGTTGTTTACATCTGGTTGTAGGTCTATAAAGAACATAGGTAACGGTTGCTTGGTCTTAAAATGTTTGATGTTCCAGATATTTTCGACTACGTGACCTTGCGCTTCAATCGCTTCTTTTAATTCTGTTAGGTTAACTGAATTGTGCATGTTTTTTAACACAACTCTAAAGCTACGTTCTTCTTTGGGTCTGTACGTATGAAATTCTGTTTTTTTGTCTATAAGTGCTTGGGTTATTGTTTTATAATATTCTACAGTCTTTGGCTGTACTTTTATTTGATCGTAGCCTAATACCTTTATTTCATATCCATTTTTAGTTATATGATTTAAAAGCGTTGTCAGCGGAGTTATATTTTTGACTCCTTTAATAAATATTGGAGGAGGCTTAGGTTCTTTCTGTTCTTCGTTATCCATTTGCTGTTCTGCATCTACATCATTTCCTAGTTGCTCAAACCGGTTTGAAGTGGTGGAGTCCGAAAACCTAAACGCAATCAGATTACTAGGTGGATTGTTAGTAGTTGACCTAGAATATTGAATTTCACAAAAATTTTAGACACGTAGAAACTATCTCTGGCATATACAGGGTGTATCAATGATAACTGTATGGACGATAACTGCATCCTTATTTTATCTAAGGCAAAAAATGTCTTAAATAAAAGTTGTAGACAGCAATAAAAGCTATGTATACACTAGAGTTTTTCCCAACACCATAGCGGTTTGTTCTGTTCATTACTACACCACCGGTTTCTAACAGTGCAGAGCAAAAATGAAAGCTATGTTCCAATATACAGGAAGTCTGATAAATGCAAAACTTAAACATGTGCTAATGGTTCTACTGGTGTGATGACAGGGTGGCTCAGACCACATACAATTAATCCTACAGAGTGAACTAGAGCTCAAAATAGGGCGATTGAAATCAAGTTTCCTGTATATGCTCCATTGAGCCGTCTGAGTTTGATGAAGGTTTTTTTTCATGCTCTTGAATAATTCGAAACCCGTGAAAAGTTAGGCTCTGAATTTTGAAGAAAAAATTTGAAACAGAATTTCAAAAAGAAATGTGTGAATACGAAATTTTAAAAAAAGCCTTGAATTCACTTGAATTGCTAGACTTAGGTGTAACGCTAATGAAGATCATATCAAAAGAATAATAAATCTAACGAGATAATGAAGTACTGACGAATCCATCATGACTGAGTACAAGTTTTCAGATCAGTATCATCATTACAGCTCTTTCTATTGTGCGTTTTAGATGGAATGGACATAAAAAAAATATTTTATCAAACTTATACAAATGTTAGTGCAAAAAATAAACAGTACATATTCCAATTGAACATGTTTTCTATTTATGTATAGTTTGCCAACGAAATTACTAGCCAGCCCGTTACTTTGTTATCAAATGGGCGGTCGGTTTGAAATTTGAGTGATTTATATGGGTACATTGGATGAACCTTTCAGGTATTTAAACATCTGACTGTCATATCCGGTTCAATCAGAAACTTCGTCATTACGAAAGGAGCTCCCTAAATGTTTTTTAAATTTGGATTCTAAGAAAAAGTATGTTAAACATTTATCATATCCTTGACTTATCTTTGACGATTTTTGAGTCGTACATTTTATCCTTTCTAACAAAAACTGAAAGTGTGTGCGAGAAATCCGATAATATTTTCAATGTCAGTTCGAGGGTATTATACGTATGTAGGTATGATAAGAACAATAACATTCCTCCCGATTCTACAAGAGGTGGTGTTAAATCTGACAGTCAGATGTTGCTAACGTCAAATATTTATTTCAAGTGGAAGCCAACTATTAAACCCCATATTCAAAATCATCCAGAGTGTTCTGGGTCTAAAGTTCCGATTTTCAGAGGTATGATGATGACATTTTGAATGTTGGGATTTTGATTAATATGATGATGAGAATTAATGGCTGCATGAGAATCATATATAACGTTGAACTTTTCTGAATATGGGACTCAAGCTATTTTCAAAATCAGCGTCTGAATATCAAATTTTACAGCATTAGAATCGGAAGTAATGTTTTTAGTACTGGAACATACAAGGCTACCAAAATCACAATGCAATATATTTAGGATTTCTGGTATAATAGTTTATTTTATTTCAAACTGATAAAATGGGCGACTCATTTGACATGTCTTGGATTCATCATAGCTTAAGATAGAGTATGAAGTATGATACATGTTTCAAGTTTTCAAGAATCCAAATATTGAAAAATATTTAGGTTATTCTATTTGAAAAAAAACAAACTTCATTGAATTTCCATTTGAACCCTAAATTATAGTCAGATGTTTGAATATCTGAAATAATAATCTCTATATCAAAATTCATAAATTCAACATGGCGGCTCCAATATGGCGGACGAGATTTGTGATTATTGTCCAATTGTGGGTTGAGGTTACGAATTTAGCCGGAGATTATCAAAATTCAATATCGTGGCTCCACGATGGCAAATCAGTTACTCATTATAGCCCAGAACCCACGGAAAAGTTACCTTATAATAATGAAGCTATATCAGAAATGCATAGATTGACGAGAAGACTAAAAGCATAAAACAAAATCATAAGAAAACTTTTTAATAACAAACTTTTATTCAAATGCGCTAGAAAGTAAAAAATAATTTCTTTGGATGTATAACGTGGATTATTCTGTAGGTTACAGATTGAAAAGCTTTTGTATTCGAACTAAAAAATTTTGCAGCATGCTCCATGTGAAAAAGAATTATATACAAAGTATCGTTAAAATTGTGCCACCCTCAAGTTTTTATTTTCAAATACAAATCTATCTTATTAATTACATTGATTCAAATGACAAGAGTCATGTTTCATATCGGCGTAGTATTTACATCTGAACTACAGACTGTTTTGGAAATATTGAGCTATTACCGGTAAAATGTCAAATCTACAATAATTAAACGAGATCTTGTTGTATGATCAACTTCTTACTCACTGATATATTTCAACTACAGCTGTTATGGGATATTAAAAGAGGTTAAAATTGTTCTGGTCATAGTTCAATATACAAAATGTTATTCTGGCAATGTTTTGGAAAATTCTCGCAAAATAAAAAAATGTAAGCAAAAGAAGAATTTAAAAATTTTCAATTTTTCCGGTATAACTCCAGAACAAAAGAAGCTAGATTGTCTTGAATCAAATGTATGACCTCTGAAATACACAACTTTACCCCCATTCAACTATCCCTATATCTCTTAACGTTACCATTATCCCAATGCATAGACTCGAATTTGAATAGCATTGTATAAGAACTGTGGAAAGTGACATATTCCGGAAGAGTGCAGGAAATATGATTTCTAACGAGTTATGTACTCTATTTTTCCTACGACTATGAATATACAAATGGTGTGAATTATGAGTATTAAAATATGAATTCTGAGTATATAATTACTATCATGGGGAGTAACAGAACGCAAAAGTTGTTTTTCGTTAGTCCGCATTCGGTCCTCCCTATTGCTCATTTTCCTAATACGACTATTCAATTACTGGACTTCTTGCTTCAGACGGATTCTACCGTAAGAGGAAGTCCATATTTTCTTTCTTTTTCTTTTAGTTATACATTGATTTAATTTTAATTGCTTCTCCTAACGTTATCTAATTTTAATTTTGTTTGACGTTCGCTTAATTATCTAAATTTTCCTTATTTTCATAAAAATTTTCTACAATATATTTTCCATATTAACTACTGACACATCTTGGATTCTGCTGGATGCCACGGGCATGTGGCAACTTTCCTTTTATAACACTTTTCATGTGAATGATATATACATTTAAGCCCTGATGATAGCTCAGTGTGCCGAAACTAGTTGCCCCTGTAACTTGTAATAATATAATAATATAATAATAATAATAATAATAGTGACCATTGTACCCGTTGTCTTGTCCGCCACTGGTGTGATCCCAAAGGAACTACATAGAAGCCTCAAAACACTGGCATTAAATACCAATTTGTACAGACCCATGCAGAAAGCAGTTGTACTGAATACAACAAAAATTGTTCGTAAATTCATGAGTCAAGAATAGACGAGAGTGCTTGGTAACCCACCCGTTCCTCGCTAAATGCAAACACCAGGAATGAAGCCTGAGAAGATTGAAATAATAATAATAATAATAATAATAATAATAATAACACAACACTTATATGCTCTATAAGAAAGGAGACCCTAATGCCCCCCAAAACTACAGGCCTATAACTTGTTTGTCGGTAGTTTATAAACTATTCACCTCCGTCATCAACGAGAAAATATATAGTCATTGTCAAACACATAACATATTCGGTGATGAACAAAAAGGGTGTATACGAGGGGCACTGGGACGCAAACAACAGCTTACAATTGATGCTGTAGTACTCAGACAGTCGAAAGTAAAACAACGTAACCTCCATATGTGGTACATCGATTACAGCAAGGCATTCGATTCCGTGCCCCATGATTGGCTCATAAAGGTACTGGAAATATAAAAAATATGTCATAAGATCCGGAACACTCTGAGTCATCTAATGATCAGATGGAAAACCAATATCCACGTGTCCAGCCAGAAGGTTGGAAAGGTTGATATAAAGCGGGGAATATTTCAGGGTGATTTACTCTCACCAGTGTGGTTTTGTCTGGCCCTCAACCCACTTTCAGCCTTATTGAATAACACGGAAGCTGGCTACAAACTTAGTATGGGGTCACCAAAAAGACTATCACATCTACTGTATATGGATGACCTAAAGCTCTACGCTGAGACCAGGCAAAAGCTTCCCCAGCTTCTCGGTTTAGTGAGAACCTTTAGCAATGATATCAGGATGTCATTTGGATTTGACAAGTGTGCAATCATTAACGTGAATAAGGGAATCCTGGATCAGGATCAACAACCACCTATGCATGAGATTAAGCAGCTACCACCAGACAAGCTGTATCGCTACTTGGGAACCCCCCAGAACCAAGTTATGGACCATACACTATTGAAACAACAGCTTAGAGAAAAATATAGAAAGAGACTGACGACTCTCTTGAACACAAAACTAAGTGGAGGAAACTTGATCGCTGCTATAAATTCATGGGCAGTGCTAGCTCTAAACTATTCATTTGGAATAGTCAAATGGTCCAACACTGACTTGGAGGAACTGGATCGCACGACCCGTAGAATTCTAGGGAAATTTAGATGTTTGCATCCCAACTCATCTGTTGAAAAGATGTATATTCCAAGAAGAGAAGGAGGTAGAGGGCTACTTAATATTAGAAACTTATGTGTGCGCCATGAAAAGAGTATGAGGCATCGACTGATGAATCAAAGAAGCGATCTGATGAAGTTGGTTGCACAGCAGGATAAAGGGTATACGCCACTAAACTTAAGTGCCCATAACATGGTGCTGGAAGATCGATCAACTACAGACAGAATAGTAGAATGGAATAGGAGAACTATCCACGGAAGGTATCCTAAACTTACAACAGCTCCTGGTACGGATAAAAAATCGTCTTTTAAGTGGCTTACTAGAAAAGAACTTTACCAAGAAACCGAAGGTTTCATTATTGCTATTCAAGGTAGAGTCATAAGAACGAGAAATTATGAAAATCACTGTCTTAAGATAGATGTAACCGACAAATGTCGGAAGTGCGGGATGGTTGGTGAGACCATTGAGCATATTACCGCTGGCTGTACAGCTCTTGCAGAATCTTCCTTTTTAGTAAGGCACAATCAAGTAGCTAAACTTGTCGATCAGCAATTAGGAATTCAGTATAAACTTTTTGACGTGATGCCTCCTCCGTACTACAAGTACAACCCCCTACCAGTTATAGAAAATCATGACGTGGTGCTTTACTGGGATAGACCGATGCAAACTGATCGCACTGTGGATTATAATAGGCCAGATATCGTGTTGATTCATGAAGATAAAAAAACAGGAATTATCATCGACATTGCTGTACCTCTCAGTCACAACATCAGGAAGATCGAGACAGACAAGTGTACCAAATATGAAAATCTCGCCTATGAAGTCAATAACACTTAGAAACTAAATACAGTGAAAATAATCCCCTTAGTGTTTTCGGTGGAAGGGATTGTCAGTGACCAGCTTTCCAAAAATTTAGGAGAATTAGAGTTGCCACATAACATAGTGGACATCGAACAAAGAGCAGTCTTACTGCAAACATGCCATATAGTCAGGAAATTTTTAAACTAGCAGAGACAAACTGAATTGTTTCCTCTCCAGCATATTAAAACCGCACGCCTCTTGGAGGTAGATGGAATGATAATAATAATAATAATAATAATAATAATAATAATAATAATAATAATAATAATAATAATAATAATGATAATAATAATAATAATAATAATAATACGATACGATACGATACGATACGATTTATTGACCAGTTTTAAATACAAAAGCATTTGTGTAGTCCTAATATTAAATTACTAAGTAGTTATCAAAATTCCTAAATCAGATAATTGAATAGAAATAAAGTTAAACCAATATTTTCATAAAATTAGATTTCTGAAGTAACATATATGTGAGAATGAATTAGTAAGACTAATAATTGAACGACATGTAGTCCTGAACTGCGTAAAAACAATTTTGTAGTAAAAATTGTTTTGAAAATCTATAGAACTGATTCTGGCTCATATTTTTCACATTCTTATCAGCATGCAAATCTAGAAACTTATTATACAATCTAACATCTAGTTTGTTGTATTGTGTTTGATGCAGCCTAGAAAAAGGCACAATGAGTCGCTCTGCACCTCTGGTGGTATAACAGTGAACACCAGAATGAGTTGCCATATGTAGTACACCCCTATGAATACACAGAAGTGTCTCAAACATGTACATGCAAGGCAATGGCAGGATAATAATAATAATAATAATAATAATGATAATAATAATAATACTTTATTCATCCTTTTTGATCATAGTACATAATATAGGACAGGTCAAACGGAGAACATTGAATACGACTTACTTATTACACACTTAAATTAAAATCGTTTGCTTAAAAACACATCATAGAAACATTCGACAATTAAAAAAAATTTAAGTTTCTGTTTGAACACATTGAAATCGCTCTCACATCTTATACAGCTGGGCAAATGATTAAGGAATTGAATTCCTTTATAGACAGGACTTTTTTCAAACAATGAGGTTTCATGTTTAGGTGGCCGTATAAGCTTTCCAGATCTAGTTGGGTGATCATGGAAATCAGAATTAAGACTAAATTCACTGAAATTACTTTTTGCATATAATATGCACTTGTAGATGTAAATAGAATAAAAAGTTAGTACACTGAAATCTTTAAAATGGTTTCTGCATGTTTCTCTATAATCCAAATTGAAAATTAGACGGACAATCATTTTTTGAGAAATAAAAATCCTCGAGGCATTTACCGCACCCCCCCACAGAATGAGATTATAGGAAATATGGGAGTATACTATTGCATAATAAACATTGATCAGTTGACTAGTTGTAAATATATTTTTTAGCTGTAATATTGCAAAGTAACTACTATTTCATTTTTTACAAATGTGGTTGATATGGGTATTCCAACTCATATCCTTATCGAGGTAGGTTCCCAGAAATTTCGTAGAACTCGAAAAATAAACATCAATCCTCCCAACTGAGATACAGCTATTTTCAGGAATATATGTTCTTGTAGAAAAATTCATGAGGATGGTTTTTGTCGAATTTACTATCAAAGAATTTCTTTCACACCAACTGATAAATTCTCTTGATAAAATATTCATCTTTAATAGCAGCTCATCCGGAGATTAAGAATCAATTGCCAATGTGGTGTCATCTGCATATAGTATTAAATGATTAGTGCTAACATATTTAGAAACATCATTTATGTATGATAAAAATATCAGAGGCCCTAAGGTTGACCCCTGAGGTACGTCAATTTCCACTGGTTGGGGGAGGGACTTCTGATCTTCAATTCTTACAATAAGTTTGCGGGCTTCTAAGTATGATTTCAGCCACGATTGAAATTTGCCCCGAAATCCTAAATATCGTAGTTTATTTATTGCTATATCAGCACGACCGAGTCAAAAGCTTTTGAAAGACCAAAGAAGAGCGCCCCCACATACCTCTTTCTATCCAATGAGGTGTGGATAAAGTTAAGCAGAGCTACGGATGCACTCTCCGTCGATCTGCCAGGTAAGAAACTATGCTGATGGTCCAATATAACATTATACTTTTTGAGAAAAGAAAACATTTGTTTATAAATACACTTTTCTATCACTTTACATATCACAGTTTGGACAGTTACTGGCCGATAATTGTCAAGGCTGAGGAGGCTGTCTTTTTTATGTATTGGTGAAACAACTCCTATCTTTAGACCTGATGAAAAAGTATCGGTTTTCACTGAGTAGTTGATAATGTTTGCTAGAGTACATGCGATTTGTGGACCTATACTTTTAATGATCTTTGTCGAAAGACAGTCAACACCCTCGGCATTAACATTTTTTTAACAGTTAATTATATCCAATACATCTTCAGGAATAACAGGTTTGAAATAAAAAGTATTAGCGACATACATTGTCGTATAACTTTCAAAACCACAGTTAGCAAAGTGGGTATTTATTGCTTTTTTAGTATTCGTTGCAAAAAAAGTGGC